>JANTPZ010141839.1:0-12157 GCA_025593235.1 Vachellia pachyceras | reverse complement strand
TGATGAACAGTGAAAATTTTCAGCTCGACACTCGAGTGATGAAAAGCTGGTACTCGAGTGTTGGCTATGCTGGCAATCAATACTTGCAGTGTTGGCTTTCAGTGTTGAGAGTTAGGCCACAACACTCGAGTGCTAAAACTCTATGCTCGAGTGTTGACTCAAGGACCTCAACACTCGAGTGCCAAAAATCCAATACTTGAGTGTTGGCTTATGCTGTGAGCAAATGCTGGAAGTGTTAGCTGACAGTGTTGAGAAAAGTGATCAACACTCGAGTGCTAAAACTCAACACTCGAGTATTGGCAATACTTTCAGCCAATACTTGGAGTGTTTTCAAAAGGCCACAATACTCGAGTGCTAAAACTCTGTGCTTGAGTGTTGTCTTCTGCTATCAGCTTTCACTTGCAGTACTTCATGACAGCATTGTTTTGAAATACATTTTTAGCCTAATGCTCGAGTATTAACTTCCAATACTCGAGCATTGGCAACACTCTATGCCAATGCTTGAAGTGTTCACTCAGAGGATTGATCAAAACTCATTTCCAAAGAGCAGTACTCGAGTGCAACAACATAGTACTCGAGTATTGACAACACTTTATGTCAATACTTGAAGTGTTGCCTTAGAGTACTGAATTTTCTTAAGATCAAAATGTGCAGTACTCGAGTATTGAGTTCCAATGCTCGAGTACTGTCAACACTTTGACACAACACTCGAGTGACTTCATGAAGTATTGAATCAACATGTTCAAACTTGGATTCTGAAATCATTTTCGCAATCTTTTATCATAATTTTGTTATCATCAAAACAAGATTCCAACACAATCCATCCATGTACCTCCAATCATTTATTCGGAGCTCGATTTCGCATCAAATGAGTAGCTGAGCATCTCCTTTCCTCTTGAAGATGAAGATAGTTTGAGTTTGAAGTTCTGAAAAGGAAGTATTAGTTTTCAACCTGTATTTATGTTATGGATAACTTGGTTTCTGAGTTAGAACTTGTAATTTGTACGTAGATACTTGTTCTTGGTTGAGCCAAACTTGGATTAATTATGTAGTGAACTTGTTTTGTGATTGACATGGTAGAGTGAAGTCTCACTTCTAAAAATTCAATGAAATCTTTGTTGTTCTCTTTTATCTTCCTAGTTGTGCTTGATTTTAGAGGCAATGATGTGTTGAGTTTAATTTTTCACTTTGCGATTTCTGTACACATACAAAGTATTTTTAAAGGGTTTCATGTAATGGAGTTCATTACATGGAATTTCTAACCCAGCGAGTTGTTGGGATTTTCATTACGAAATTTAGTGTGAAAACTAATACTTTCCCTAATCTTTTGCGAACTATGATAGCCCTGTTCATTTTCAAGAGGGAATCCACCATCAAACACTTTTACACTTTAATTATGTTTTGTTGCTTCCTCATAATTCAAAAATATCAAAAAAGAACATTTATTTTGTATTTAGCCTTTAGGTACATAGTTATTTTAAATCAAAAATAGTGTTTTATTACAAAACTAACTTAAATATAAGCTAAAATCTAGTGGTATACAAAGCTCCCGAGAGAACGACCCTAGGGTTGCACCCTGTGTAATCCTTGGAAATCACAAATCTTTTGACCCATTTTCAAGCCTAGACAATGACAAAGTTTTATAATCTGTGGTGTAGTCGGATCACCTGACAACGACAAGTTTTTAAACTATCATCTGTGGCATAGTTAGGATCACCATTCTTAATCCATCATTAACATTTATTAATCCATTTCTAATCATTGACTAACTAATCACTAATCAAGGTAATTAGAGATTGAAAGAGGTTATACCAACCTTACTCTTGCTCTTAACCTTGATTAGGCACCTTTGTCTCTTTCTATCTCTTCCTCCCTCTCTTTCTTTCTCTAAAATCAATTTTGCAGGTGTTTCCCTTCACACACACACCATCTTGCATGAAATTGTGAAGAGGGGAGGGGTATTTATAGCATCTTGATTTGCTATTTGCCCTTGAACTTTCACATATTTATAAGAGGTGTTGGCTTGATCTTGGCCCTTGATTTTAATCACCTTACAGATGGACAAATCTTATGCACCAAGAGTGTTGATCTTAACACATGTCCATGTGATGTCATTTGGCTTATGTCATCCTAGGGTTTCTTTACTTTTGTTTTTCTTTATGGTTAAGAAAAGGTGTTCCGGGAATTCTTTTCAGGAACTTTCTGATAACTTGCTCTAACCTTTAAAAATTCCCATTCAATTAGAGATAGCTCTCTAATTTTTCTCAACATCAAATTCTTTCTAGAAATGCTATAAATAAATTTTCTTATGAAAATCCCATCTCTAAGGATTTTCGAGTATTTTCTTTCCATTCTAGCGAACTGGTTCTAACTTTATCTTAGGAATAATTTTATAAAATACTAGAATTCTCAAGCTATTTTTCCTTGCTTTGAAACCAAATGCTTGAGGCCTCTGGATATTTTAAGTATAATTATATTTATCTAATTATTTATTAAATATTCCAAATATTAAATAACCTTTAAAATTCCTGTAAAGGTTATTTTTGTCAATTCAACCTGAATCGAGCCTCACTTGCTGGTTAGTAACTTTTTCTCTACATTTTGGGTCTCTATGAATTTTTCTGATATTTTGGTCAAACTTTGACCAAGTTGACCTTTGATTTTGGTTAAATGACCAAAATGCGATTACACTTGTCCTTAATTACCATAATACCCTTACCTTTTTTAAATTCTATTTTTCCTTTATTTTTAATGACATTTACATCCTTACCATAAGGTCACCCATCTTGTCATTTTCCAAAGCCAAGCATGTTTAACTACGAAGCTCTAATACAATTCAAAACATTAGGGTTAGGTTAGGTTGACTATGATCTTTCCGGTTCATTACTGGTCCGTACTAAGCCACAAATAGTAAACTTAGGTCACTGGTTAGCATTGAAAATGGATCAAGAATATTAATTTTAATTTCCAAGGATTGTATAGTGACAACCCTAGGGTCGTTCTCTCCGGAAGTGAGAAGGTGTACCAATAATTCTTAACTTGTGGTAATGTTTGCAGTGCAAATGCAATTGGGTTCAATTGGAATTAAACTATGTTCCTAAACAAACTACAAAATTAATGCTTGTTTTTGGTATTTTCTTAGTTGAGGATGAAAGTAAAGACAGCTTTGAGAAAGAGAAGTGTGTGTGTGATGATGATTGCATCTTGAAAATAAAGTATTCCATCATAGTTCTCAAAGGATGAGGGAAAGTATCAGCTTTCGCACTAAGTTTTCGCAATTAAAAACCCCAACAATTCGCATGGGTCCGGAGCGTCATACGATGATCTCCTTCTAAATCCCCATACAACTTGGTGGGTCTGAAACAATATGAAATGAACTCCATCCCATGAAATCCCTTAAGACCACTTAGTGTGTGTACGGAAATCGTAGAGTGATAAAATCAATTCCATACACCGTTGACTCTAAAACCAAGCACAACTAGGATGATAGAAGAGAACAACAAGACTTCATCAAATAAGCAAAATGAACTCCATTTTACTTTGTCAATCACAAAACAACTCATACACAATAATCCAAGTTTGGCTCAACCGAGACCAAGCATCTACACACAAATTACAAAGTCCAACTCGGAATCCTAGTAATCTATAGTGTAAACATAGATTGAAAGTAAATACTCCCCTTTCGGCACTTCGAACTCCAGCCTACTTCATCTTCAAGAGGATGGAGATGTTCAGCTCCTCATAGGTGATGGAAATAAGCTTTGAGATGATGAATGAAGCATGATAGATGAATGGATGATGAAGAAATGGGGTGAATGATGTCGAAGTGTGAAGATGGTGGATGGAGAATGAGATTTCTCTCCTTCTTGCTCTCTCAATGCTCTCTACAGCCTCCTTCTCTTCCTCCTTCGAAAATACCCTAATTCAGCATAATAAATTGTCCTGAGTCGGATCCATCAAGCCAGTCGGGTTATTTTCCTTATGAGGTAAAATTTCAGGTACTGCACAATATTCACCGCGACGAACTTCAAGTTTCGCCGCAGTGAACCTCACCCGAGAGTTCTTGCATATCTACTTGAACTTTGGTCGCAGTGAATATTGAAATGCGTCGCAATGAAATTCTCCAGAACTGCTTCCCTTGCCCTTTTAAGGAGTCCCTGAAATGATATAGCAAATATGGGCAGTATCATTTGCTCATGATGCAATTTAGCCACAATAAATCATTATTTGGCAAGTCAATACCTCCTAGTCTCAACTTAAGCACAAAAAGGGTCATGTGTGGGCGAAAATTGACTGTAAGACTCTGAAAATTCAAGTAGAAAACTAATACAAATAAGGCTCAATCAATTACCTTCCTCTTTTTACGTTTTGACCCCTTTATCAATCTGTAGCCCATCCTTTAGCCTCCTTTCTAATCACTGAAACTTGGGATAATACAAAGACGCTATTTATATAGAGCAACCATCGAGTTGTACTATGATCACAAGAGTCTCAAGTACTTGCAAGATCAGAAAGAGCTAAACTTGAGACAAAGGCTATGGATGGAGTTGCTCAAAGACTATGACTATCATATTAAGTATCATCCAGGTAAAGCAAATATAGTTATGATGCCTTGAGCAGAAAGACAGTGTAGGTGGCGATGATGATGATGAAAGAGTAGAGACTAATAAAAAATTTCCAAGATTGGAAGTTAATGAATCAGTTGCATGTAGAGCCTAAAAGGTTTGGGACCATTAAGATTATCAGTGATATAGAAGAAGAGATTAAAGAAGCTCATAAAGATGATCAATTTGTAACGAATATTGAGACACAGAGGAGTCAAAGGGGAGCCAGAGAATTTAATAATATCCTTAAGGGAATAGTAAAATTCAGAAATAGATATTATATCCCTCTAAATCCTGCTTTAAGGCATAGAATAATAGATGAAGCTCATAAGAGTAAGTACCATCCTAGAATGACTAAAAGTATCACGAGTTGAAGCATTTGTGTTGGTGGCCTAGAACGAAGCAAGACATCATAGAGTATGTGACAAGATGTCTCACATGCCAAAAAGTAAAGATAGAACATCAAAAGTCGTCAGGAATGTTACAGAGTCCTCCAATGTTACAGAGCATCACAAGATGAATTAAAGTGTTCATCTTAATGTGATCCAATGGCTTAGATTTAATCTTGCATAATTCATGTGATCTAATGGTTACGAATTTGGCAGCGCATCTTCCCCCTTTTTTGCACTTGTGGGCTGACATTAATGGCCAAAAAATAAAGAGAAAAATCTGTTCTCATGTGCCAACATTGGGGTGGTAACAAGTGTCCCTTATCCTGTACAACTTGGACTGATAAAATAACTTTGTTTTAATAAATTATACCACTTGTTTGAGATATTTATTTATATTTTTATCTTCAAATATAACTCTCACAAGTGGCGTAAACATATTTATGACATTCTTACTTTGAAAACTTTATGCTTCCATAAAGTTACTTTATGCTTCCAGAAATGTAATTAGGCGATTTTCTGATTGTTAATCTGATTTAAAGTCACCAAAAATTCCTAAAATTCTTACTGATACCCTCACACTTTTTCTTTCTTCAATTGGCTTTCCGAAATATCTTTAATTAATTTTTGAAGAAATCCTAATTCAGGGTTTTTAGGGCATTTTCTCTCCGATCTAAGAAATTGTTTCTTACTTTCTTTTGGCAACAATTTTATAAAATACTAGAATTTTCAAGCTATTTTTTGTTGGCCAAGGTGTGGCATCAATCGTCCCATGGTGGAGGCCCAATTGAGGTGCTAAGTCATAGTCAAACCATGGTGCTTGGGCATCTACTCTACTAAAGGTTAAGGAAATAGAGTTGCGCCCTAGCTAACAGCTATAGCTTTTGGCTTTGTGGTAAGCGTTTGATCCTAATAATTGGTATCAAAGCCAAGGTCATGGGTTCGATTCCCAGCAGGACAATTGCTGAGGGGGAGATTGTTGGCCAAGGTGTGGATCAATTGTCCCATGGCGAGGCCCAGTTGAGGAGCTAAGTCATAGTCGAACAGAGTTATGCCCTGGCTAACAGCTATTACTTTTGGCCTAGTGGTAAGCACTTGATCCTAACATTTTTTCTTGCTTTGAGATCAAACATTTGATGCCTCTAGGTATTTTAAATAATCATTTTGGCTAATTATTTATTTAAATAGCCAAAAATTAAATTACCAATAAAATTTATACAATAGAAACATAAGTCATTTTAACATAAACTGAGTCTCACTTGTTGATTAGTGAATTTTTCTCTATCTAATGGTGACATAAAAAATTTTCTGATATTTTGATCATTTTTTCTCTATCTTATTTTTTGTAAATAAGCTTGATTTTCTGAAATACTCATTAAAAATTGAGTCATAAAGGCTGCTTCCATGTAATTATGAAATAGATGAAAAATTCATTCTTTTGGCCCCAAACAATCCATAAAATAAGATGTAGCTTTTCTTGCCTATGCAATGTTTCAAAAAATTGATGACATTAAGTTGGGTAAAAACACAAGTAGTACCCCTTTCGGTTATTGAGCCCTTAATATTAAATAAAAAATTATTTAGTACATTTTCTTTCATTGGTAAGAATTTAATGGTGGATATATATATTTATTTATGACATATTAATATATAATATGATTTTAATAGGGATTCTATTATATATATTGATATATTGATAGAGTATATCATAAAAAATTTAATGTAAATTTTGTTAGAGTAAAAATATGAATATGATGATAAAATAATCTTTCTATTTTTAGAAGCAAATACTATTTTTTTGGTGAAAAGAAGTAAAATACTATTGCACAATAATAACAATGTAATAATAAACTTTATTTCCTCCGATATTAAATATAAGATCTTGTTTATAATGTAACTTACACTATAAATAAGATTTTATATTTAAAAGTAGAGGCAGTATATGTAATATCCATGATTTTTCTGCTAACTGATATAAATGATAATCTGTTAATTATGAAACGAATTAGAATTCACAAACAGATAGTTCGTAAATGGAATAAAGTTATAGGCTGAAACTCGCAGAATCAGATTTGGCCTGGTGGATGAAAGCTGGCAGGAATAGTAAAGTTAAGCGTGCTCACCCTAGGGAAATTTCAGGATGGATGACCTCTGGGACGTTGTTTCAAGAATCATAAACCAAAAAATCAAGGGCCAAAAGGTTAAGGGCAAAATGGGAAATTAGAAAAAGCTAGACTGTAAAAGGGCATTTTGGTCATTAAGAGAAAGTATAAGGGCATTTTGGTCATTTGACAAAGTCAAAGTCAAAAAGTCAAACAGTTGACCAAAAATCAGAAAAAGTCACAGATGCCCAAAAGATAGAGCAGAACTCCCTGATTATCAGAAATTCAACCGATTGTTGAAATTCGGTCAGGATAAGGAATTATGAAATTTTAAAGATTTAAGGTTGAAAATATTTATTTGAGGTATCAGGAGTTCTCTAAGACCAAAAACCAGAGTCTATGAAAATTCAATGGAATTTATAGTATTTTACAAAATTATTGCCCAAAGTATGATTAAGGCGATTTTCCCGAAAATGGGGAAAAATGCCCGAAAAATCCCCAAAAATATAATTTATTACAAAAATTAATTTGGAACAATTTAGAAGGTATTTTGGGGAAATATAAAGGGCTAGAATATCAATGAAAAATATAGAAAATTATAAGGCTCTAAAAATGCCTTGTTCTAAAACTGCTCGTTTTCAGGAGTTTTCGGCAGGATAAAATAATCCTGTTAATTTTGGATGGATCAAGGGACAATTTGAGGATGATGATTTGAATATATTTAAATGGGAATTATGGAGATTAAATAAGGATGAAAACATCTTCTGAAAAGTAGAAAAAGATTTACCGGAATAGAGTTATGTTTACCGGTAAAAAGTGCAATCGGTAGAAGTAACTGAAGGGGATCCAGTTTGGTTACTCCAACCAGATTTCTAACCCCTAGTTACATCCATCACTACTCACTTTTAAGTGGCCAATTAGAGCCAAGCAATTGTTACACATGTGGGTGTAATCTTAGCCGTTGATTTCCAAGATCAAATCTCATCCTTCCAATCCAATTTAATAAGATTTATAAATCAATTCCTCCCCCATTCTCCACCGTTCAAACCAAAATTTTGGGGCAGATTTTGGGAGCAAGAAGGACGCCATTTTTTAGAGCAAGAGGAAGGAGAAGAGCTTGGGAAAATCATAAGGTAAAAGAGTTATACTTTATGCTATATACCAAAATCTTCCTCTCAACTTCTTCTACAAATTCCATGGATTGGAATTTTGATTTGAGCTCTCTTTCTCAAGTTTGAATGCTTAGTGTTCTTGAGAGCAAAGTGAGAAAGAGAGGGATTTAGAGCTATTCATTGATGGTAAAAGCCTCCTTGTGTTGTAAGGAGTGTTTTAATATATATATATATATATATATATATATATATTGTGGTTGTTTGAGATTGTTTTGATGATTTTGTAAATTTGGGAAATCATGAAGGTTTAGGGGAGGTTCTGCCCAATTTTCCATTTGATATAGGAGAGCTAAAAACAAGTTATACTATGCTTGAATATGATTTTGGAAACAAGAATCAAGTGTTAAAAAGGATGAAAGTTGAAAAATTCCATTTAAGGAATTTGTGTGTGTGTCTCGGCCATGACTGGATTTTGGGGAAGGAAGTTTCTTTTGATGATTTTGATGCTTCCAATGAGTTCAAAATGAGTTTTTGTGTAGGGTAAAAGTGGTCACAAGTTTATGGAAGCATTGGAAGACATTGAGATAAGTTAGGGTTCTTAATGTTCTTAAGGTTCAATAGTTGGTTCAAGAGATTTTTGCTTTGGTTTTTGCTTTGGAAATGGCTTGAAATTAATGGCCATGATGTTGTTGATTATGTAGGCAAGTGTTTGGTACAAGAGGATAAATTTTAAGGGGACCAAGAGAGCTTACAAGTTGAAGGGAAAGTTAAAAAAGTAAAGGTAGCAAGACCTTCTAATTTAACTTTATGTTGTGAAATTGTATTGAAACTTTGCATGACTTATTGTATGAAAATGAAAGTGTGAATATGTGCTTGATGTGCTATGGCCATATGCATATTCATGTCTCATGTGCACATTCATTTATTATGCATTCACACTTATTATGAAACATGTCATGCATTTTATGAAACTTGTTAGAAAGTTTTACTATGGGGATTTCTTTGAAATCTCACTCTCCCCCACTAACAATTTTTAGGTGGAGGCACTCACAAAGGTAAAGAGAAAGTGGTTGATGCATGAGACAAATGACGGTGTATAATGTTATGGATTTTATCAAGAACTTTATGTATTGAGTTTATATGTTGTAATGTATTATGTAATGTGATGGATGAATGTACTATGGACTCTTGATAATTAGTTTATGCTTTGAGAATACCTAATTACCTAGATTAAAATATTTAAGAAAGGTTTACAAATCAAAATGGTAAGTTAAGAAGTTAAGAAGAGTAAAAATTTGGTTAAGTGTTGAAAGTAAAGTTGGTCATTTGCCCTATTTTACCCTATCGTAGAATATAGCAAATGAACTGAAATTTAGTAGCAAAATAGTTCACATTTCAAGCTTTAAAACATGATAAAGATCACCGGAAATTGAATTTTGTATAGAAAGTTATGACTGTCCAAAGTTGGTGAAAAATCACAGAAAATCCTGGAAAAAAGAAAAATTACCATATGAACAGTGCTTTTCACGAATGAATCTGCACCAACTGGACAAGTTTTTGTTCAAATGAGTATTTTCCCCTCATAAAGGAATTTGTAAGCTTCAAATAGAAGCTGGAACCACTCTCAGTTTTAATTTTTCTGGAATTAGTTATGATTTTTCAAAGTTGTCCCGAAAAATTGTGAATAGTAACTTTCTAAAAACTAAGTTTCCAACTTATTCCATTTGACAATGCAAGTCGTTTGAGGCCATTATTTGGTTTCAACTCATCACAACTGAAGCTAAGAGGGATAAATAAGAGGTGTTTCAAATTGGTTTTTCAACATTCATCCATTTGCTCAAAAAACGGCGGCCATTCGTTTTTGGCCTTCTTTGTTCGGAAAGTACGAAAATTTTTCACTGTCTCAGAATTGCGTGAAAACTTCATCTCTTGCTCATTTCTAAATGGTGATTCTAGATATTTGGTTAGTTATTGAAAATTCATCCATTTGCTCCAAAAATGGCTCCCGTTCTTTTGTGGCCTTCTTCAGTCGGAAAGTTCGAAAATTCTTCACTGTCTCGGAATTGTGTGGAAACTTCCTCTCTTACACATTTTTGAATGCTAATTCTAGATATTTGGTAGTTTTTAAAAATTCATCCATGTACTCAAAAAAGGCGCTCGTTCGTTTTTGGCCTTCTTTGGCCGGAAAGTTTGAAAATTTTTCACTGTCTGCAAATTGCGTGCAAACTTCGTCTCTTACTCATTTTTTAATGCTGATTCTAGTATTTGGTTAGTTTTTGAAAATTCATCCATTTGCTCCAAAAATGGCACCCATTCTTTTGTGGCCTTTTCGGTCAGAAAGTTGAAAATTTTTCACTATCTCGGAATCGCGTGGAAACTTCCTCTCTTACTCATTTTTGAATGTTGATTCTAGATATTTGGTTAGTTTTTAAAAATTCATCCATGTGCTCAAAAAAACGGCGCCGATTCGTTTCTGGCCTTTTTTGGTCAGAAAGTTCGAAAATTTTTCATTGTCTGCAAATTGCGTGGAAGTTTCTCTCTTAATTATTTTTTAATGCTGAATCTAGATATTTGGTTAGTGTTTGAAAATACATCCATTTGCTCCAAAAACGGCGCCAATTCGTTTCAGGCCTTCTTTGGTCAGAAAGTTCAAAAATTTTTCACCGTCTTGGAATTTCGTGGAAACTTCATCTCTTACTCATTTTTGAATGCTGATTCTAGATACTTGGTTAGTTTTTGAAAATTCATGCATGTGCTCCAAAAACGGCGCCCGTTCGTTTCTAGCCTTTTTTTGGTCGGAAAGTACGAAAATTTTTCAGTGTCTTGGAATTGCGTGGAAACTTCCTCTCTTCCTTTTTTTCATGCTAATTCTAGATATCTGGTTAGTTTTTGAAAATTCCTCCATTTGCTCCAAAAACGGCGCCTGTTTGTTTCTGGCCTTCTTTGGTCGGGAAGCTTGAATATTTTTCACTATCTAGGAATTGCGTGGAAACTTCATCTCCTCCTCATTTTTGAATGCTACGTCTAGATATTTTATTAGTTTATGAAAATACATCCATTTTCTTCAAAAAGGTACCTGTTCGTTTTTGTCCTTCTTTGGTCGGAAAGTAAGAAAATTTTTCACTGTCTAGGAATTTCATGGAAATTTCCTCTCTTCCTCATTTTTGAATGCTGATTCTAGATAATTGGTTAGTTTTTGAAAATTCATCCTTTGCTCCAAAAAGGCGCCCGTTTGTTTCTGGCCTTCTTTGGTAGGAAAGTTTGAATATTTTTCACTATCTAGGAATTGCATGGAAACTTCATCTCTTGCTCATTTTTGAATGCTGATTCTAGATATTTTGTTAGTTTATGAAAACACATCCATTTGCTCCAAAAAGGCGCCCGTTCGTTTCAAGCCTTCTTTGGTCAGAAAGTTCAGAAATTTTTTACTGTAAGGGAATGATGTTGAAATTCCTCTCTCACTCATTCTTAATGCTGATTCTAGATATTTGGTTAGTTTTTGAAAATTCATATATGTGCTCCAAAAACGGCGCCCATTCGTTTCTGGCCTTCTTTGGTCGAAAAGTACGAAAATTTTCCACTGTCTCAAAATTTAGTGGAAACTTCCTCTCTTACTCTTTTTTGAATGCTGATTCTAGATAATTGGTTAGTTTTTTGAAAATTCATCCATTTCTGGCCTTCTTTGGTCGGAAAGTTTGAATATTTTTCACTGTCTAGGAATTGCGTGGAAACTTCATCTCCTCTACATTTTGAATACTGATTCTAGATCTTAGGGTTGTTTTTAAAAATTCATCCATTTGCCTAGAAAACGACGCTCTTTGATTTTTGGCCTTCTTTGGTCGGAAAGTACGAAAATTTTTCGCTGTCTCGGAATTTCGTGGAAATTTCCTCTCTTACTCATTTTTGACTGCTGATTCTAGATAATTGGTTATTTTCTGAAAATTCATACA
>JANTPZ010141828.1:0-10824 GCA_025593235.1 Vachellia pachyceras | reverse complement strand
TTTTCACCCAACGGTTTAGAAAGTGGACTTTATACACCTTTGGAGGGGACTTTCTAAACCGTTGGGTGAAAATTCGGTTTAGAAATCTCATTCGAATGTAAAAAAAAAAAAAAAAGCTCATTCGAATGACCATACTCTTTATGAACAGTTTAGAAAGCTTGAACTTCAAAAAGCTGTAACTTCCTCATTTTAACTCCAAATTTTACAAATGACCTATCATTGGAAAGCCCTTTGAGTCTAGTTTCAAATGGAATAGGTTTTATATCAATTGAATATCTGAATTGATAGGTATCATCAAAAACCCGAACATATGTCTGGAATATACGTATTCCTGACCCATGTTTGGTTTTTTTCCAATATCTCTCAAATCATAAATCATATCATTCTGAAATTTGTTCCATTGGAAACTAGACTCAAAGGGCTTTCCAATGATAGCTCATTTGTAAAATTTGGAGTTGAAATGAGGAAGTTACAACATTTTGAACTTAAAGCTTTCTAAACCGTTTATAAAGAGTAGGGTCATTCGAATGAGCTTTTTTTTCCATTCGAATGAGCTTTCTAAACCGAATTTTCCCCCAACGGTGTAGAAAGTGGACTTTATACACCTTTGAAGGGGACTTTATACTCCTGGGACCTCATGCGTCGTCCTCACCTTCTAAACCGTACAATATAATATGACGATTTGGAAATACAGAATCGAATCCGGATATCAACATAATCGAATCCGTCTCTTCATTCAATTGAAGGATAGATATCATTCAAATGGATATGGCGTCAACACCTTCTAAACCGATGCTGCGACCAACGGTTTGGAAGTCCATATTCGAATCAGCTGAGTGCGAAGGGAGTCATTCGAATGGATGTGTCGTCCTCACCTTCTAAACAGTGCAATATAATACGACGGTTTGAAAATACCGAATCGAATCCGGATATCAACATAATCGAATCCGTCTCTTCATTTCCTTTAAACTTGGGCAAAGGCGCGCGAGGAACTGAAGGCTGCTGTTTTCAGGGGCAGTGAGGACATTTCCTTAAAACTTTGGTAAAGACGCGGTGGGTACTAACATATGTCAGGGATTTAAAATTTCGAATCACCTTTCTGGGATTCACTGTTTTCGATGTACTTTTTCCGTCATTTCCCTATTATTTATTCATACGTATACACACCTTAATTTACGTAAAAGTGCTTATTAACCATATTTCCAGATCATATCAATCTCGTTCTTTACATTTTATTTTCCCCTGCTTTTTAATCATTAACTTAACCAATAAAAGTATTAGAATATTAAGAAAATATTAATTTATTTATTTCTCTTTCATCTTAATTTGTCTTGAAGAAAGAAATCTTCAATTAAATCACACTTACAATAAATTAATGTCCAGTTCTCCAATTATTGGGGAGATCGCAACTTATGGTTATTTGTGTTCTTATCCCTGAAAGGGCCAAACAGGGGATGAACAATTATTAGTCGGATAAAGTGGAAATATTTTTATACTTTTAAATAAAAATTATAATATTTTGTTACTCTTATTAGTCATATATTGTTTTAATTTCAAAAAAAAATATACAGTACTCTTTCATACTTTTTAAAGCAAAATTTCAGAAAAACATAAGTCCATGAAGCTTATCAGAGCGTGATATGTTTTCACGTTCAAAAAACATTTATAAAAATACCTCATTACCAATTAAATGAGGTACAAATCACCATCCACAAAGCAGCCAAACTTAAATTCATTACCTTACAAGTTGTTAACTGCCTCATTACCAATTAAATCATCTTTTAATGATTTTTTTTAAACCAACGGTTTGAATCTAGGGAAATTTAGTGTCAGGTCCCAAATAAGCAATTTATTTAAGGAATGGTCCCATGGATGAAAATATTTAATGAGAGGTCCCCATTGACAACATGAGGTCCTTGTATTGACAACAACATGCGCTGTGTTGACAACACCTCATGTTGTCAATGGGACCTCTTATTAAATATTTTCATTCATAGGACGATTCTTTAAATATTTTGCTTATTTGAAACCTGAGACTAAATCTCCATTGAATCTAATCTTCCACTAATGATGAGATAGCCTTCGGTACAATAATTTCTTCTTTTTTAGGTAGAACCTAAATATTACAGCCCGTTTGGTTCGGTGCAAATGTAGCGATGGAATAGGAAAATGTAAATTTTCTAGTGGCGGTGTCCGTTTGGTTCGAAGTTTGAATTGGAAAATGGGTTCCCGCAGGAACCCATTTTCATGTGTACGCGGGAACATCGCTTCCCACCTAAAATGGTGAGAAGCCAAATTCAAAGGCCGAAAATTTATTCGTAAATACGGATTTGCCCCTGCTAATACATTGGAAATATAATGCTTCTGGCGTGGAAACATATGCAAAACAACAACCTGTGAAGGAGCTACAAGCTGGTTAGAGCAAGAAGAAAAGAAACGGAGGAAGGCGTTGTGATTTGAAATCAATTCACGAAGAAATTCTGCAAAAGGTTTGCATCACCTACTCCTTTGAATGAATTCTGCAAAACTTCTGTTCAATTCGCGATAAAGTTGACATCACCATATACTTTCCGGCTCTCTCTCCCTCTCTGTTGAAATTTGTTTTCTTTGTGAAAGACATGTTTGAGTAGGTAATCGCTCTGTGTAACCATGTGACATATTTGAGTTTGTGAATGAACTTGTCTTTTCTATCTCTGTTTAACCATATGACTCCATTAACGTTATTAAGTGCCTTTAAGCAGAGGAAAGTGATGTGTAGGTTATGAATGAGTAAAATGTTAATGTTTTGCGACAAGATGTTGGGAATGACAATAATTTATTATAATTATATTACATATATATATATGTTGGCAAACTTTGTAGGCGATAGAGGATAGATATCTTTTTGAGTTACTGGGTGGATGTTTAACACTGGTTGTGGCAATAAGGAAACTAATTTTGACAATGTTGGTTATGGTTATAAGTAGCCAAAGATGCAGGGAAATCCCTTACACCTCATATAGATTAGATTTTCATGCCAAGAGAGCAAACCTAAGAGATATAATCTATAGTAGTGATACTACTTGCTTCAACCAAATTAGGATGTATGGCCCACATTTGATCGACTGTGTCATATGTTAGACACAATTGGTGGATTGAAACTAAAAAGGCATCTACTGTGGATGAGCAAGTAACATTGTTTTTGCACATTTTAGCTCATCACGTGAAAAACAGAGTCGTACAATTTGTGTTTGGAAGATCTGGTGAAACAGTGAGCAAATATTTTAATCGAGTTTTAATGCCACTTTGAAACTTCAATCTAACCTATTGAAAACACCATAGGCAATTACAGAGGATTCAACGGATGGCCGATGGAAGTGGTTTAAGATAACGAATTATGTTTTTGTGATTTGCAAATTGTGAATGTAACTATGTATTGATATAGTTGTGTTGATGTAAGGGTGTTTGGGTGCACTAGATGTCACTCATATACGTGTACAAGTACCTACAGTACACAAGGGTAGATACCGAAACCGAAAAGGAGATATAACTACCAATGTGTTGGGTGTATGCTCTCCAGATGCACAATTCATATTTGTGATGCCTGGATAGGAAGGCTCAGCTGCTGATAGCTGAGTTCTGAGGGATGCTCTACGGAGAAGACATTGGCTAAGAGTACCATTAGGTGTGTTAGTGTGATTATTTATGGCTAGTTTATGTTGTGGTTAAGTGAATAAAATTAATAGGGCTAAATATTATTTCTTTTTCAGGAAATTACTACTTAGTTAATGGGGGTTATAGTAACTGTGAAGAGTTTCTTGCCCCACACCGAGGCCAACATTACCACTTGAATGAGTGGAGACAGGGACACCAACCCGAAAACCCCTATGAATGCTTCAATATGCGTCTTTCAGCTGCGCGTAACGTTATTGAAAGATGCTTTGGCATACTCAAAATCCAATGGTCCATTCTTCGAAATGCTTCATATTACCCGATGAAGATTCAGAATAGATATATTGTTGCATGTTGTTTACTTCATAACCTCATTCGGCGAGAGAATATGGGTGATCCATTAGATGAACAACTGGAATCATTTGAACCCACTAATCCAAGACATGAAAATACACCCACAGGAACAATGGAGACTTCAACTAGTTGAAACAACTATAGAGATGGATTGGCAAATGATATGTTCAATGCATATATGGCACAGAGGGATAGAGATTGAATTTGAATGTTGTAGTATTTGTTGAGGATACGTGCGTTTTACTAATTTTTAACTTCACTGTAATGAGATGACATTGCTATTCGTGATTTATAAATAGAGTTGAGTGTCATTTGTGACAATATATTTGTTATGCAATTGTTATAACGGAGTTTTAGATTTATATTTGTTTTTCACTTCAATGATTTTCTTATGATGAGGGTTAGAATGGAGGATGCTGGGAAAGCTAAGTTTCACGTATGGAGCCGAGATGAAGATAAATTGCTTGTTTAGTGTCTGGTAGACCTTAGAACAGAGCAGAAGTTCATGGCAGACAACGGATTCAAGCCAGAGTATGCTAAAAAACTTGAATCTATGATGGAGGATAGAGCACCTGGTTGTGGCATAAAAGCCAACCCTCACATCCTTTCACGGATAAAAACAATGAAGCTGTCATGGCAGATAGTGTATGACATGGTATATGGAACCAACACATCTGGCTTTGGATGGGATGCAGAAAAGCAGATTGTGATGGCTGAGAAGGATGTGTGGGATGAATATATTAAGGTATGTGTGTGACATTTGCTTTATTTATTTTGTGTTGATTGTCCATAAATATGGTACTACAAGTGTTAGGGAGTTTCATGTGGCAGGTGCACAAGAAAGCTGCTGCATTCAGAAATAAGTCTACCTCATTTTCAGGACTTATGCTTCGTATGGTCTAAAGATCGTGCTGTTGGTGAGTTCTGCAATACACCAGATGTAATGGAAGAAGAAATTCTTGAAGAAGAAACTGAGACTATTGATTCCCTACAAATGGATGCTGCTACTGATGACATTGACCTCTCACAAGCTGGCCATGACACAATTGCTGCTACAATCACAGCTAATGCTACTACTGAGGTGACAACTAATACTGACATGTTGGTTTACGTGTTGCATGAAACTGTGACTGCATTGGACCAGACAATTGTCCAAGTATTTGATAACCTTGGCAATCGTATGTCCCGACAAGCTCACCAGGCCAAGATGGAAGCCAAGGCTACTGATCTGTACATAGAGTTAATGAATGTAGAAGGTCTCAATATCCAAGAGATTAATGCAACACACATAAAGATTATGGAGTCTGAAAGCTTGTTGAATGCCTTTTACAAGATTCCAACTGCTTTCAAACCATCTTGGATATGCAGTTTACTTGGAAACTAGTTAGATATATTTTGCTGAATATATTTAGTGGTACATTGGGACTTGGTGTGGATGCTGTATATATTTTGTTATACCCTATATACTAATAGGTTACTTATGGTTGTCCAAACTTTTGACCATATCAGTTATGGTAGGGAACTAACATGGCATAAAGTTTCACCATGACATTAATATTTTGGATGTATCAGAACAGTTAATATGTTGTGATGATAGCTATAACATGCGTGTGTAATATTTTGGGTTAATAGGCATAACAATGCTACACATGTTAACAATGAGAAGGAATGTTTTTATGAAGTTTCAATTTATCTTGGAATGAATATAGCTGTCAGATGAGAATCTCATTCGAATGAGCCTTGTGCTCATTCGAATGGGATTCTTACAAATTCAAGGTTATTTCTTTGTTTCATTCGAATGTGGTGAAGACATGGTGAAGATGAAGGATTTCAATTCGAATGACAAAATTGGCTCATTCGAATGACCCCTCAAAAAATGTGAAGATGTGGGAAATTTAAGGCTGCCATTTGAATGAGCCAAACACTCATTCGAATGAGAGTTTACAAAATTTCAATATGCATTCGAATGTGGTGAAGATAAAGGATTTCAATTCGAATGACAAAATTGGCTCATTCGAATGACACCCTAAAAAATATGAAGATGTGGGAAATTTAAGGCTGGCATTCGAATGAGCCAAACACTCATTCGAATGAGGCTAAAAATTTCAATATGCATTTGAATGTGGTGAAGATATGGTGAAGATGAAGGCTTTTATTCGAATGCAAAATTGGCTCATTCGAATAAGACTCAAAAAATTCTGAAGATGTGTGAAATTTAAGGCTGTCATTCGAATGAGCCAAAAACACATTTGAATGAGAGGCTAAAAATTTCAATATGCATTCGAATGTGGTGAAAATATGGTGAAGATGAAGGCTTTTATTTGAATGCAAAATTGGCTCATTCGAATGACACCTGAAAATTCTGAAGATGTGTGAAATTTAAGGCTGTCATTAACACATTCAAATGAGAGGCTAAAAATTTCAATATGCATTCAAATGTGGTGAAGATGAAGACTTTCATTCGAATGCAAAATTGGCTCATTCGAATGACACCCGAAAAATTGTGTGAAATTTAAGGCTGTCATTCGAATGAGCCAAAAACTCATTCGAATGAGAGGCTAAAAATTGGTCGTACGCCCTTCATGTTCACTTGTAAGTTTGATGTGTCACATTCGAATGAAGCACATCTTCATTCAAATGAAACCCTTTAATAAATCCGAATGTGTTGAACATGTGGTGAAGATGCAGGGTGTCATTTGAATGAAACTTGTGAGTCATTCGAATGACTCCCTTTAGCTTCACCCAATATAATGTTGTGAACATGGCCAAAATTAAGTCGATCGATTGGGATTTAACTCCATACACTCCCCTGCAACCCTAATTCCATTAATCTCCTTCGAATGCCTTAAATCACTGAATACTTTGAATTGTGATACGCATAGAACATTCGAATGACCCCTTTTTCATCGTAATGAATGTCTACAGTAACGGCTATATCAAATCACACCCCTTCGTATCCCCATGACCCTTCCTGATAGGTCAGTTGTGGCCAGTTGCAGTTACTCCTCAACAACTAATGTGGCGATGAATCAATGCGACCAAGCAGTTGACAACGTTTGATATTCGGTGCAGTTACTTGTATATAATCTGTTAACCCCTTACTATCACAAATGGTGCGAACGAAAATGCCAACATAACTGTCAAGCTCTGAAGCTCCAACCACGAAGCCACGATGAGGCTCTCGCTAGAGTAAGCCTTATCGTCCAAAAGTACGAGAGGATGTTCCTGCATCAAAGGCAACAAGGAAAGGGAAGAGGGTTATCGATGCTTCTGCTGATAACTTATCCAATGAAGATGCCGACCAATTCATTGTGAAGGAATGCAACCAGGAAGAAGTTGAAGTAGAGAAAGTGGTGCGTCAAACTCTTAATCTCAGTGAGGAGGAGGCAACATAGTGAATTTCCAAGAAGCGACCCGCTCCTACCAAGCTTCCTTTTAAACGAAGCAAACAAGCCACTGGACAAGGGAACAAGGAGGAGTCATAGCAAATTCCTCCATCAGTTACATCCAAGGACGACCCCTCACAAACACAAGCTTCAGTTCCATCCGATGTAACAGCCGAAGACTTACAGCCTCCTAAAGGGTATGTATCTGCTGCTGCTCAACCTAAAGACATTGATCGATTTAATGCTCACTTTGCTAAAAGGAAAATGTGCCCTGCCATCTACTTTGACTTAAATCATTTGAAAAATGAATTAAATATATATCTTGATCAATATCTAAGTCAATATTCACTATGGATTGGGAGTCACCTTTCCTATAATCCAATTCTTGTTAGAACCTTCTACTGCAACATGAAACATGTTGATGTTGTGGACGATGAGGGTGAAGTAGTTGAGCAAAGGCTAGAAACTTGGGTGAGGGGAAAACAATTTGAAATCTCAGCCAAGAAAATAAATAAATGGCTAGGAATAGTGGAGCCACCTGTAGATGCTTTTGTGGATAGGACAGTCAGTGAAATTTTGGCTATCTTAAAGCCAGAGGGTAATCCTAAAGGCCTAAATTTCAAGCCAAGCGCAATGTCTGAGGAAAATAGGATCCTCTGGTACATCTACACAAGAGCCATTGTGAGCAAGCCCAATAACTTCACAACTTTCACCCGAAGACTAATGGACAGTTTGCATCATTGGTTGGGAAGGATATCAGGAATCTGGGTTCCATGATTATGAACAAACTGCTTCTGTGGAGGGATAATGCCCTTGGAACAATGTATCTCCCTTTCTGATAACTCCCCATTTTTAATATAATTTGATATATTTGGGGAGTTATTAATGCAAAATAAAAAGGTTTAGATGATATTTTGATAAGATTTGAATTTATCACATGATTTAAGGATTTTATTGCAAATATAATAATTTTAGAAATAATTAGGAATAAAGGAAAGAATAAAATATTTTGGTTCCTATTATTTTGTTATTTCCTATTATTAGTATTATTATTATTATTATTATTAGTAATAATATATGCATGGTTCAACAGCTAAGGGGAATAAAAGACTTGGGAGATTGAAAGCTTGAACGGCGTCGTGCAGAGAGAAGGAAGGGCTGGAGTGTGCGTGGCTATCGAGAGTTGTTCGACGAAACAGTTTTTAACGGCACGAGAGGGATTCCAGGCATGAAAGCAGCAACAGATTTTCGATGCATGAGAGAACAGTTTTTTCGGCGCTGAGGAGCTGAGTTTTCGGCGGCATTGGAGGATCAGAGGGGAGACAGATTCAACGGCATGCACGAGAAAGCACGCGGATCACGCCTACGCATGCTTCTATCTCCCATTCGTTATTTATTCTCCAGCACACACAGCGAACGGAGGAGAGCGAGACGAGAGAACAGTTTTGGCGACGGTGGAGCTTGAGGCGTGGCTGTTCTGGGAACCCGAGAGGCTGACCAGAGAGAGCTGAATGCACGCGAGCTGGAACTGGAGAGCTGAAAAGCATCTGTGGACTGGAGCTGGAGAACCGAAGGGCTAGAAGCGTTGCTATAATGGGCGTTTCGTGAAGCAGCAGCGTGAACCACTGAGAGTTGAAGGCGTCGCTGAGAGGAGACAAGCTTAAGGCAGCGTTTGGGTGTCTCTTTTTCTTCTAAAATCCTTTATCCTCTCTTTGAACTAAATTCCTTAATGCTTTGCTCTTGTGTTTCAAATGTTTAGTGGCTAAGCAATTTGTTCTAGGATTATTTTAAACCTTTGCATGGATTGAGATTAAATAATACTCTCTTTGATGATTAATGATGATTATATGTTAATTTTATCTTGTATTTAATGCTTCTAATTGATTGTCCATCACTTAGATTGATTTGTTCAATTGAATTAAGCTTGAGAGAGTTAATTTAATTGCAGAACTTAGATAAAATTATGCTAGACTTGAAGTTTAAATAATCAAATGGATAGTTTGTTAGTAACATAGAGATATAGTTATTAACCTAGCATTGTCATATTAAGGTTGTTGCTTAATAGAGATTGTGCATGTTAAATGATTATATTAATTTGGTTATGACTTGAGAGAGCTTAATCAATTGCTTTTGAACCTTAGACAAACATATAATGTCACTTAATCACTAATAGAGTTGTATGTATTTAATTCTCATGAATTGCATTGGTGAAAAATAACCCTAGGCATCTCTCATCGTTGAATTAAAGTTTTCGTGAATTTGATAGAACTTTAGGATATTATTACTCAATTGATTCACTCAACCTAATTAATCACATAATTGCATTGATTATCTCGTTTATGCGTTAGTCCTCGTGGGAACGATATTTTTATACTACTTGTGATCCGTACATTTGTGGTAAGCTACAAGACGAACAAGTCAGGCCCCTCTTTATGGAAGAAATCTAAACAGTGTCCTTCTTACTTTTCAATTTCATATTATTATTACAGCCATTTGATTCCCTTCTGAAAGTTATGTTTCAGGACCCTATCACGTCCCAACGAAAGTTACCCCACTTGATAAGGTCACATCAATTCTTTCTTTTCATTCAATATTTTCCACTATAAGCTCTCTCTCTCTCTCTGTTTGCTTGTCACCGACAAATTATAAAGAGTGGACACATAAGTATCCTTAGGAATATCAATCCCATCATATTAATTGGATCAAAGATTTTATCAAAAATACATGATTAGCTTAATCTAGATTTTATTCCATCATCTGCCTAAATAAACAGAAGGGGGTCATTATATAATTTTCTTTTCAAATGCTGTACCAAAAGATTGTGCTATATATCACCTTGACATTATTCGATGCCAACTTCAACTCAATCCAACCCGAGGACACTGCGAAAGTTCTACTGCAATATATATATATAATTAATTTGATCAGTGGGGGAATGACACTTTCACCCCGGCTGCATATATCGACACTGTTGCCCTCACAAATTTGAAAAATTACACCATATTTCCTTGATCATATCATTTTTGCTTAAAAATAATCAATTTACGAACTCCTTGCACCTTCCGGTAGAGTTCACTTGTTCAATATCAGCATTTACAATCAAAATGGCGAGAGCCACCTCATGAAGAACTCAATTCTGAACCCCAAATCAGGTTGCTGCGGAAACCCCATGAGAGCACAAGCTCAAGAACAGCCCCGGACAATCTTCAGAGTTATTATAACTCATGACAATCAGACTCTTTTGTGGTTTTAATTTAATGATTCAGCAGGGGAGACACTTAGCTTAGCGTCTGTTTGGTAGTACACAACATCCCCATGGTCACTAACAAAATGGTCCTTCTTCAAACTCCTCATCAAATCTTTTATAAGGTGGAATGGTAAAGGACTGGATTTCTTTGGCTCTCTGTAGTATTTTCCAAGCACCGGCTTCGCT
>JANTPZ010141827.1:0-10216 GCA_025593235.1 Vachellia pachyceras | reverse complement strand
GGTGGCAGTTAGTAAATTGGAAGTTTGGAAAATATTTTATGGCAATTCGAGGTGGCTCGGTTGTTGGATTAAAGCTTAATTATAATTCTTTAATTCATTGTTTTAACTCACATATCCATTGAAGTGATGATTGCCGGCGTTACTGAGTTGGAGAATTGATTTCCATCGTCGTTTATTCGTTTTCATTTATCTTCATTTGTTTCGCTTGTTTTCATATTCAAAAATATAAAAAAAATATTTTAATTTTAGTTTAATTCATAGGATTCACATTCCTCACTTTAATTTTCAGTCTAGGTTATTTGCATTTATTTACTAGGATTTCATTTTGTTTTTCGGCTCCTCAAAGTGAAAACGACCCGGATTGGTGCTATATTACATTAATTCAGTTAAAATTTTTGACGCGGACTAAGGCGACTAAAGGTTCGCTTGTCAATGCATTTAAATCTCATGAATTGCAAGGGTGAAAAATAATCCTAGACATCTCTAATCTTTGAATTAAAATTCCAATTCATCTTTCTCATTTTATTGCCATTTTTTCTTAAATTTGGAAAACATTTAGGACATAAATTACTCAATTGATTCACTCAACCTAATTCATTACATAATTGCATTGATTACCTCGTTTATGTGTTAGTCCTTGTGGGAACAATATTTTTATACTACTTGCAACTTGTATGATTGCAGTAAGCTAGACGGCGAACAAGTTAATGTGTAGGAGTGAGTTGGGAAATGGTGCCAAAGCTTCCTTTTGGTTTGATAACTAGATAGAGATCAACTCCCCTTTGATTAATCTGGTTCCTAGTTAGGAAGCTCTGGTTGATCGTAATACCACAGTATCGAAGTTTATTGCTCCTTGAGGGGATAGGGATATTTGGAAGATGGGCATATATATGGTTCTAACCCCACATTGTTGAGCAGATTGCGAGTGCACAGCAACCATGTAAGGAGAGAGGAGAGGATAAACACTTATAGAAACCTACTTTTGATGGTTGTTTTTCTGTTAGATCGGCTTACCATTTTTTGTCTGCAGGTATTCACAATCGAGGTGACCCCTTTTGGAGGAAACTATGGTGATTGCCGATCCCGGAGAAGATCAAAACCTTCTTGTGGCTATTTGCCTATAGGAGAACACATACATCTCAATTGCGTGCCAAGTGGGGCCTTACAGAGTCAGTTGCATGTCCTTTTGGCTGCAATCACGGCAAAATGCCCATGCACATGTTACATGACTGTGCCCATGCTAGAGAACGGTGGTCCTTTTTGGTTAGGTCCTCCTTGTGGGAGGAGTTTTCCTCTTTGTAGGGAATGGACAGACTAAAATGGAACAGACAGGTGGAGGCAGGCAGGAATTTTACCCAAAAACTTCTATAGTGTACAATGTTTGGTTATATCTACTAGGATTTTGGGTTGACATGTGCAAAATAGTTTTTGGCGGTAAAGAACGAAGTGGGTTCAACAGTGCTCAATCGTAATTTTTCAGAGTGTGTTGGGACCAATCTATTCTGTCTCAATGTAATTTTGGTTCAAACAAAGATGATCAGCAACACGAAGATAGCAGTGGAGGTATTGGCTTTTGCAATCTTGAGGTTGACGGTTCTGTACTCAGTTCAAGGCGGAGTGGGTGTGGCGGTGTTATTCGTACGGGGGACAACCGTTGGATATGTGGGTATAGTTGCAAACTTTCCAATGATCTGCCATCTATTGTGGAACTCATTGCCCTCATACACGGATTGTAGCTATGCTGGGTGCGAGAATACAAAAAGGTTAGAGTAATCATAGATTGTGTTGAAGTTATCAAGTTAGTGTCTTGAGGATGCGTTGTGAGTCACCATTTCAAGGATGTTATTGATGAAGCTCGGATATCTATAGCTAGGGATTGGAATATTGTGATTAAGCATGTTCTACGAGACAACAATAAGTTGGCAAATAGTCTTGCCAAAATGGCTTATGATCTGATAGGCAATTTCTGTATTTATGAGCAACCTCCACCTTTGTTACAACAGATGATGGATGGTGGGGGTTGATTACCCCTTAGTTGTTCTGATGTAATGGCTTGTTTTTAGTAATGTAATACAGCCTTAATATTAAAAAAACTGTAACAAATATTTTCTTAAGTGCTTTATAATTAAAGCTGGCAATATGGATTGTGTTTGCTATCCCAACCCGCCAAAATAGATAAGTTGGGTTGAGAAAGTGCAGGATCATTTTGCTTAGGCTATTTGCCTGTTCAAATATAGTATATATTAATAAGTAATTAATTGATAATAATGTGTATATTGAGATATATCAATTATACCAATATCATGGATTAAATCAATATTTAATTCAATTATTAATATTGTAAACATATGATGACGATTTAGTTGAGAAATCATAAGTTGAGTAAACTAACGTGGGTATTTTGTCATCCTAAAATACTCCTGACCATTTCTATATAGAGGGGCTCCCTCCATCAAATAAAACTCACCCCATCCATTGCGTTTTCTGGCAATCTCTCCATCTCTCTTTATTCTTACTTGTGTGGTGTTATGATTTGCCACTGAAGTATAGGTTCCAGTAGATTAACTCTTGCTTGAGCATCTATAATTTGACTCATGAGATTTTGGAGGTTTGAACCGAATCCACGTGGATCCGACCCAGCACTCTTCTCACTTCTCCCTGTTTTAATTTTACAACATGAAACTTAAGGGATCGGAGTACAAGCTTAATGGACCAAAAAGCATTTACAGAGAGACTTATATATCATCTACCAATAAGATTCTCACATCAACATCAAGATCTAAATACACTCCATTAAGGTTTGCATTCATTTTTCATAAGAAAAATGTTGAAATTTATTGCCCTTTAAACTATTCTAGAATTCCACAAAATAAATGGATACAAATTCATATAAAGACAATATATATTAAAGCAATCCGTTCATACTTAAACCAAATACTTGCATGTTCTCATCACTGACCGAAATAACATTTTGGCAAACATTTCATACAAATTCATAACTTAATTGGTTGAATAGAATAATTAAAAGGACAAACCGGACCCACCCAACTTTTCTTGTATCACTTTGGATAATTTTTCTTCCATCCAAGGGCTAAAATGATTCACCCAATCACCTACTTCACCTTTCCTAAATAAATTCTTGAACTCATACTTGTCAACAAACTTACCGGATTTGTTGGCCTCCAATTCTTTCATCTTCTCAAAGCTACACAGCTCAATTATGCTATCAATAACGCCATTACTTTCTTCCTCTGAGTTGAATGGGAAACCCAAGAACTCAGCCAATCTTTTCAAGTAGAAATTGATATCTCTTTTCAAATCTTCATACTTGAAAAACAGAATATTGTTTGGCATCACTTTACTTTCCTTCCAATAACCCAACATATGGGTCCAGAATGGACCAAACTCATTGAATCCCTTAAAGTACCTCTCAAATGCTTCCTCGCAGGATAACTTGGGCAATGATGGAGGGATCACTTTGTTGATGAAAAGCCAAAACGACACGAATTGGTCAAATGGATTTCGACATATATAGATGATCTTGCATTTAGACTTGGCAATAGAATCAGGCAATGAATGAAATGGAAGATGTGTGCCAAAAAGTCTCGGTTCTGGCAAGTTGGAGAGATTAGGAATCTGGTTGTTTGCATAGTGGTTGAACTCAAAGAAAGGAACAACTTTATGAGCATTGGAAATGAGCAAAGGATGATTATTTTGTGAGGGAGGGAAACGATCACGATTAACAATGGCAAAAGTAAGGGCTTTCAACCAAGTAGTGCCAGATTTTGGTAAAGAAGCTATAATAATATCACTTTGTTTTGCTTGGAAGTGCTTTTGAAAAGAGATGATGGCTTGGATTCGAGCTGGTGGATACCAAATATCTTGATAGAGATAAAGGTATGGGAAGTCCCAACCCTTCTCTTTTGGGAGAGAAAGAAGCAGCTCCTTACATTCTTGGCTAAGTTTTTCATATTCTTCAGCTTCAGCTTCAGCTTCATTTTCAAACTCAATCTTTGAATGGGATGTTGTGAAGCTTGTAAAAGAAGTTGCAGCCATTGGAACTCCGGTGAAAGATTAACAAGTGATCATGGGCATTTGAATAATTCGCCCACGAGCTGGTCAATTTATAGGGAAATTAGCCACTGATTTCTGCAATTATTGGTAGATGAAGGGATCTGTATTAGAATATGAAGAAGTCCCATGTGGATTAGTTAAAGAAGTGATGAAAGAGTTAAAGAAGAGATTAAAGGTTCAAACCGTTAACTCCGTTAAAATATATTCTAAAAAGATGCTTTTCAATTTAAAGTTATATTGAAATACTCTAATATGTTCTTTATATAGATAATAATTTTTCAAATCACACAAAATGAACTCGCGGTTAAAATTTGTTAAAATCAATTAATGTGTAACATAAATAACATTTTTTTACTCAAAAATACCCTTATATATGAAGATGATAGAAAAAAGATGGGAAAGAATGGAAGGGAAAAAATTGAGATAGATACAACTAATTTGGGTAAAATGGAAAAAATGCATTTACTATGAATATTATGTGGATATATGTGTCTTTCATAATCTCCCATTACCTTTTGTATCATCTATTATCTCCTGTAATGTTAGAATTGATTTACTATAATATTGTAAAGTTATAAATATAAAGAATCACAAGTGCCACTCACTCTCTGGATATAGTGAATAAGAGCTCTTTTCTCTTGCTCTCTCATCTTCTCCTTAATTTCATAACACGTCATTAGCATAAATCCCTAACCAAACAGTAACTCAAGTTACTTTGCTGCGTTCGATTATGCCTACTGGTACGCTTCTCTTTCCTGTCCCTTATTGTTTTTGCCATTACTTTGATATTTGATGATCTTGTGTTTCTAAGAACATGCACAATTGATTTTTGCCATTAATTTCACCCTCTCCTCCTTTTACCTTTTTCGGCCAATCAACACCTTTTACTTCATTCATCGGTTATTGATTTAATATAAATAATAACAATAATAATAATTGAAGTACACTTTTTGGGCTTTTCAAATATTGTACATTTTTTAAAATTTCTTTCTTATTTTGATTGAGTCAATGTTGCACTTCAATATTAAAAGAATCATACAGAATGATTGTGTTTTTAATATGCTTTTGAAATTTATCTTTATATGAACATTTACTGATCTCACATGGGAAAGAGCAAAAAAAAACTTCCAGTTGAGGAACCCATAAGAGATCAGAAAAGATAAAAAAAAAAGGTTGCCAAGATTTATTTTGTGATTTTGAGCCTTCTTTCGGCAAATCTATTTGTGTGTATATACACTATTAGAAAAATGATATTTAGCGACGGGAAAATTCATCACTAAATAGCTATTTTCCATTATAAAACTTCTATTTAACGATGGAAAATATTAGGGACCCTGATTTTACTGATGGAAAATAGTCGATGAATTTTTCGTACTAAATGGCATTTTTCTGGTAGTGATATACACATTAATCTGTCTATGTCAATGTGATGCGAGCGCGCACACACACACATATATATATATATATATATATATATGTATATGAATCTGTGTGAATCTGCGCGCGCATGTGTGTATTAAATTATTCAATTGGTCGATTTTCAATGTTTAAAAAAATTGCTTGCTCATTTGTCGTGGCAGATCAAGGTTTATGCATGCAAATCTTTTTAATGACTCTACTCTCTCATCTCATCGGCTAAGTGCCCCATGCTCTCATAGATTTCGGCAAATATTACGATTTATGACCCATCTCTTTATTTTATAATATCTACAAAATAAAATAAATATAAATAGATTTTGTAGAAATATTTTTTTCTAAAGGTCAGATCTAGGGGGAATTGTATAAACTAAATCAAATAGAAATTAAATATCCACTAATGTGATATAATATATAAAAAATCTACATCTATTGGGTTATAAAATATCTCTCATTCAAACAAGATCATTGAACTTCATGGCTTTCGATGGAAAAGAGAGTGCCCGTTTAGATTAGTGATAAAAGCTACTTTTTCAACATGATTTACAGAATTTTCTTATGTATTGGCTTGGCACGCTGTGTTCATCTCTGTGTTTGGCTAAAGTTGATTCTATCCATGAAAAGTATTTTTAAAAGTTAATGTTTTATAATAAAATTGACTTGTTTGGCCAAAAAATAAGTATTTTTTTAGTTTGGTAGTAATTGAATTGTACTCTTTATATTGTTAATCCTTCATACTCATAAAATACGAACAGATATGCTTTAGATTACACATGAATAATTTTGAAACAATTTAGTTCGAGAAAAATATTGAGAAAAGAATTCTTATAGAAACCGGCTAATGTGAGAAGCATTAAGGCCATCAGTTTGTGCTTTATAAAATAAATATGTGAGATGAATTTTGACAACTAAAAGTGTACATGAATATATATTTACTTTGTTGACTCCCAAACTGGGTTAAGATTTTTTTTTTAAAAAAAAGTTATTTTAGTCTTGAAGTTAAACACGTGAGATGTGTTGCAAAAATCTTGTTAATTATGACAAACTATTTGGAATAATTTTTTTAAAAAAAACTAAACTTAGATTTTTCAGGAAACGGAAGCCTCCATGATTATCTTAATTTCACTCTACAACTAAATTATACGAAAATAATTTTTCTTTAATCTGAAAGAAATTCGCCCTTAATGTCCTTTCAATTATTCAACTAAAATATGTGTAGCAATCTCGATCAGTACGGAGCTGTGGGTTAGTGATTACTGTGCTCGTCCTTTCTATTATTTTGATATGAACAGCAGAAGTTGCATTATTAACACGCAGCGATGGGGACATGTTACCAAAAACAAGTTGGATAAGATTGGTAGAAGTTTAACAAGTGAGTAGAAACAACGTGAGTGACTTCATAAAGTTAACAAAACCTTACTTTATCATCGTATCACCATTAACTTCCAATACTATAAACTCCTCATCCCGTGTGTATTCACCTCCATTGATTCATCTGTCTCAAGGGGATTGTTGGAATTCTTCAACAGGTCTTGATCCGAACATGCCTTGAAGAAGTTGTCACTTGATGTGAGGACTGTATTGGTAGACTGAACCCTAAAAAACATGTCACACCGAGAGCCAAATATCCTAGCAAATGTAGCCAAAGAGTGTCAACCATTGGACTTCCTTGGTGTGGCTCATCCTCGCATCATGAGTGAGATTCTACCTGGGAATGAAAGTGTTCGATTTTCCTCTTATTCCATTTAATACATAGTCCATTATCCTCTCATTCCTATCAATAAGGCATTCTCTACCTGGGATTAGATCATGAGGGGAACACTCAACTCTGACGAATTATCAAAATGTTTTTTACTATCTTGAATCCCAAAATGGCAATAAGACTTTTTTTATAAGAAGTTATTTTATTTTAGTCAAGCTAAACATGATAAAGTTGTTAGGAGCATATGAGATAGAGAAAAAGAGAGGTTTGTTGAGAGAATTGAAGTTAAACACATGTGAGATGTGTTGCGAAAATCTTATTAATTATGAAAAAGTATTTGGAATAATTTTTTTTAAAAACTAAACTTAGATTCCCCCAGAGGAAACCTCCATGATTAGCTTAATTTCACTCAACAGCTCAAACATTAATTAAATTAAACTAAAATAACTTTTCTTTAATTTGAAACAAACTCGCCCATATTGTCCTTTCCTTTATACACGTGAAAGCACCTAATCTCTGAAAAGACAATGCAATATTTGTAGCAATCTTGATCAGTAGGAAGCTGAGTTAGTGATTGCTGTGCTCGTCCTTTCGACTCTTTTGATATGAACAGAAGAAGTTGGATTATTAAAACGCAGCGATGGGGACATGTTACCGAAAACAAGTTGGATAAGAGAGATTGATAGATCCATATTTTGCATGAAGAATATTAACCTTTTAGCATGTTATTTGAGCTTTATTGGGTTAATTAAAGGGTATTTGTGTTAAAAAGAGATTAAAAGAATTGTGGCCAATTTTGAGATATTTTACCACTCCTTAAGTCTCTATTCAAGTGCATTTGTGTTAATATGCAGGAATCTTAAAGGATCAAGGCCTCAAAATGCTCTCTGTGCCATATACTTCAGCCAACAGACATTTTGGCTGAAGCCAACGAAGTCCTGATGCTCTCTGTGCCACATGCTTCAGCCAACCGAAATTTTGGCTGAAGCCAACGAGGATAATTGCTCTCTGTGCTACATGCTTCAGCCAACAAGTTTGTTGGCTGAAGCCAACAACGTCTTACGTCCATACAGCTACAGTAAAACACTTGGGAAACTAACTGAGCAGATTTTTTGTAACAGAATCAGTTGGAAACTAGTTGGAAACTAACCGGGAACAGTGGAAGAGGGTGCAATCTTTTACCCAATCCATCCTTTTATCCAAAATATCCAAGGGGGATCACCCTTTTATCCAGAGAATATATCCACCTTCTGACACCGAATGGTTTGGCACATTTCCATTAATCTACCCACTCTCTGAACAACATTTTTTCGGTCAAAAAAACTCTGCAAGTTCTTTATCATCTCAATAATTCCATTTCTTCGTAACTTTCACCAAAAATCACGGGACTTCTCATCCTCTTCCATCCAGCATCTAATTCCTCAGATTCGATCGCACCCGAGGGCCTCTATCTCCGTCATTTTCTTCTTCCTTTAAGCTGTCTCTCTGTCGGCCATACTCAAAAAGTTTTCAGCTCATCTCCATTCTTCCTTTTTCCTCATGAGTTTTCGCCAACACAACTGATTGTTCAGATCAGCTCACCCTCTCAGATCCATCCAAGCACGACATTGGACAGCATCAACGCGTTTGTTCAGCCAGCATCACGCGAGATCTCATCAGCATTCTCCCCAACTCTCGTCATTTGCAACTCTTTACTTCAACGAGACTGGTCCAGGAGCTTCCCTGTTCACTTTTGTCCGCTGCCGAGCACAACTTGCGTATTTGGTGGAGGTTTCGAGTCCGTTATTTCTTGCCACGATCCAACGCTCCATTTTCCAGATCTTTGATCCAGCTATGGCAACGCTTGGATATTGACTTGCTGCTGATTCCACCTTCATGTCCAGCTGCATCTTGTATCTTCCCTAGGAGGCAGAGCCTAATTTCCAGGGAGTTCATTGTTCTCATTGAGTTGTTATTTTTGGATTTAATTCCTAAAGAATTTATATGTTGAACTAATCCAAATAGCACTCAAATTTGTTATTCCTACACCAACCTATGTAGATTGATTAGACTTACATGTTCAGATGATAAACTTCTCATATTAAAGTAGCTATTATCTCATTCTTTGGCTTGTTTGAGGCATTGAGTGGTTAAATAGTGAGCAATTCATGAGTGATATTGATTGATATTATTCTTGGAAGTGGCTGGACAAAGTTTGTATGATTTTTCCATGGTACTGGTGTGAGAATCCTTAATCATTGGAGATATAATTGAATTCACGTGATCAGGAAGCAATGAAGGCAGGTTCATGAGCTTCTAGGGATCGGAAGACCTTTGTCATTAATTCGTTGCCCTGCATTCACTTTCATTCTATTTTGAATTGATAACAAGAAAAGAGAAAATAAATAATAGTGTAGATAATGGTTTTGATTCAAATCATTAACAGAAACAATTTTATCCTTTAATTTGTTGAATTAAAATTGCTAACCAATTACCTAGAGACATTCAAACTCCTTAAAGAATCGACCTTAGGTTGTGCCACTATTTGCATAAACTTGAGAATTAAATTTGGTCTTAAAACGACTAGAGATCAGAGATTTCTTCTCTATGAAGTATGAATGACTTCAAGAGCCCTATGGACATTTTTGGAGGCAATGTGAATGACTGAATAAAGATGATTTAGAGAGAGCCTAGGAATATTCAAGAGGTTAATAAAAAATTGTGGTAAAAAGTTTTGTGGCTAGCCTGGAAATATTAGGCCGATTTTGCTTATTTTCCATGTGATTTAGGTGGTTGAGCAAAATCATCGTGTATAGATATTTCTCTGCCTTTTAATATAAAATTCAATCGGTGCATTGGTCTTGGTCATAATATAAGACTCATTTCTCATATTTACTATTTTTTCAAACTACTCCTTATTAATATTCTATTAACAATAATTAAATAAAAAAATAACTTGATAATATACCATGTACTTTTATTTTAGTAATTTAAATAGAAAGCCACAAGAACCTTTCCTTTAGAATCATGTAAAATACCCCCATG
>JANTPZ010141824.1:0-14283 GCA_025593235.1 Vachellia pachyceras | reverse complement strand
AAGCTAAATTTATAATGCCTTCTTGGATGATATTTTGGTTATGTACTAATATGATGCTTTGGTTTTAAGTTGGCATGTAATATGTGATGTATATATATATGTACATATGGTTGACATATTCTAGTTAAGGAACCTCAATTTCATGCTTAAACATGGCTTAACAAGAAGTCGAAGTTAGGGTTTTAAATAGCTAAGTTTGAAATTGGAAAAGTTGCTGAAATGTTGAAGTTAACTAAACCCCTAACTTTGGGCTGATGGGAAATAGAGTAAATGAACTTCAAATGGAATGAAATTTTACAGAACAATATTTCATACTGTGAGCTTTTTATCAAGCCAAAGAACACTAAATTTGGAGTTTTTTACAGAAATTTCTTAAGTTCTAAAGTTTGAAGAAAATCACTGAAAAACCTGGGAAAAATAGAAAAATGACCAAGTGAACAGTACATTTTTACAAATTAAACTGTATCATTTGGGCAATTAAATGACTCAAGGAGTTTTTTTCCCTTGTAAAGGAACTTACAAGCTTCAAATAGAAATTGGAAGCACTCAATTTCAATTTTTCTACAATTAGTTATGAATTTTCAAAGTTGATCCTAAAACCAGTGAATAGTAACTTTCAAAAACTTGAAAGTTTTCAAATTGAAATTTTTGGACCCTTTGATCATAATGAGGCTTCCTTTTGATTCTAATTCACTTTGAAATGAAGCTAGAGGATAAGTTAAGGAGTGTCACAAAACCCTTTTGGCTAATACATTAACAATATGACTTTTGCTCCTGGGAAATTCTCAACATGTGAACATCAATGTTTAACGTGATAGCTTCATTACCTTTTTAAAGTGAAGCATCGCTAATGCATATTTTGATTAGTGATTTCCATTATTTTCAGCATAAATTCACATGTTTAGAAAATAAGTTTCAAATTTATTCGAAATATTAACTTTGTCTATCCATTATTATTTGAAAGAACATATGATTTTGAAAAACATGACATGATCATTATTGAAAAACATGATCTCATTCATGAATCATAAATTTATAAATGTTTATCATGTATATTCTCTCTTATTAGACTTATGTACATGAGTTCATTGGCTTGAGCAAATTTGCTTTTCAAATGGTCCTTATGCTCCTTAAAATTGCTTACATCATACATTGCTTAAGATTGTAAAATATCATTCTTGGTATCATCTAATTGTTATCCATTATGAATCAATTATTTGGGGTGAATGCTTATTGATCCTTGTTCTTTATTCAAATGTCATATGATTTGATCATATAAGAGCATAAGAGTTATTATGCTTAACTTCGTTGGGTACTAGAGAGAATACCCAAGGTTAATGTTTTGCAGGATGCTTTAAATTATCATATATGAAGAGAGGGAAATCGCTCAAGTGATCAAGACATCACTGCAAGTGATGTTCTTGAAGTGGCATTTTATTCAATTTTCTTTCTAGCACTTGATTGACACTCCTTTTGACTCAAGTGATATTGGACAAAGTTATTTTAATCAGAGAACATTAATTTCTTCTTCACTTGTGTTGCACGTTTATTTTCTCTACTGCGATTTTCTGGGTCTTCAGAATCATTCATCAAAATTAGTTTTGTTTTCTCAAAACTTCTTCTAGTTTGTTATTTTCCAATTGACAACACTCATTTTTGGCGGTTGTTCAAACATTCCACGAATCATATCAACTCTCATGAAAGATTTTGCAAATTTGGGAAGAGTCACAACTCTATTTATCATTATTGTTTTAAACCTATGCAATCCTTAAAGGGGAGCTTCACATTTACTTGTGCTTTATATTACCAAAACTCATCTCTCATATCAGTTTCGATGATGTATTTTCCTTTTATGCTCATTAACCAAACATCTTTTGTTGAAAGGAATATCTCATACTTGTTTGTGCTAACCAATCTCTTTGTAAGAATGAGTTTGACATTATGATAGGAGAATTGGAAGCTATTCATCGGACTCATATTGTTTATGCTTGCTCACAAGCTTTATTGGGAAATTATTTCAAAGCAACATCATCTACACCAATATGAAAGAAAGCTCTCGATGGAAGAATTGTAACACCTCTTATTTATCCTTCTTAGCTTCCATTATAATTATTCAGAACCAATTAATGGCCTCAAACAACTTACAATGTCAAAATGGACCAAATTGAAACTTTCATTATGGTGAAAGTTACTATTCACAGTTTTTCGGGCCAACTTTGAAAATTCATAACTAATTCTAGAAAAATTGAAACTGAGTGGTTCCAACTTTTATTTGAAGCTTACAAATTCCTTTATGAGGTAAAAATACTCATTGTACAGAAACCTGTCCAGTTGGTACAGATTAATTCGCAAAGTTGTACTGTTCACATGGTAATTTTCCATTTTCCCAGGAATTTCTGTGATTTTTCACCAACTTTGGACAGTCATAAATTTCTGTACAAAACTCCAATTTCAGTTATATTTATCTTGTTTTAAACCTTGCAATGTGAACTATTTTTCCATAAAATTTCAACTCATTTTAAGTTCAATTACTCTGTTTTCCGACAGGGCAAAGTATGAGGTTTGACCAACTTCACTTCAAGCACTTAGTCAAATTTTAGCCTTCTTTACTTTATAAACCATCATATTGATTTGTAAACCTTTCTTGATCCTATTAACCTATGTAATTAGACATTCTTAATGCATATGTTAGTTATCATGAGTCCAACATACATGCATGAGTTACATTTCATGCAACATTACAAACTTTAAACAAAAATAACATAATGTCTACAACAACATCCACATTAATACACATCAAACTTTGCTTCAAGTATCAAGCATCTTCTCCTTACCCTTTGATGTGCTTCCACGTAAAATGGTTAGTGGGGGAGAATGAGATTTTTGGAAATCCCAGTAGCAAAACTATCTAACATACTTTCATAAAAATGCATGACAACTTTCTAAATGAATGTGGATTAATAGAAGTGTAACATGAAACACATAAATGCATATGGCCATAGGATGAACATGCACATATCAACACTTTCATCACCATAAAGTTCAAAACAAGTCATGCATCAATCAAAGGAATTTTCATGATAACATAAATTAGAGTTAGATGGTCTTGCTACCTTGTCCTCATAATTTCCTTGTGACTTGAGGCTTTCTTGTCTAACTTTCCCAATGAGTTCTTTGATGTTTTGACTTCCTAAACATCATACAAGAATATAATCATCAATCTCAAGTTATCTACAATGCAAGATGATCACAAGAACGCAATATAACTTCCCTTGCTCTTTTAATGAATTCTAGTATCTTAATGATTTCTAATGCTTCCCAAAACTTGTGCTCACTTATACCTTACACAAAACCTCATTTTAACATCAAAATCCAGCTCCTTCCACAAAATCATCAAAATCCAGCTCCTTCCTTACCATCACAGATCTGAACGAAATCTTCCACAAGCACAATAACATGATTATTCAATCTTTTTAACATATATACCCACTTATTCTTGATCCCAAACTACTTTTCATGCGTTGTTTGGCTTAAATACAATTCTCCTACATCCATTAGAAATTTTGGCAGCACCTCCCCTTACGGTTTGCCATTCCAAAATTTACAAATCAACCAAACAACCACCAAACAATAACAAGCTACACACCAAATTACTCCTTGCAACATAAGGAGTTTTTTGCACATGATTATTAGCTCTAAATCCCTCTCTTTCTCCCTCTTAACCTCAAGAACACAAACTTTGAATCTTGAGAAAGAGGAGCTTAATCAAAATTCTAAACCATGGATGAGGTAGAAGAGATCACAAGAATCAATAAAAGGTATATAGTTTGATGGTTTAGCCTTTTACGTTGTTAGTTCCTCAAGCTTTTCTTCCTCTTCCTCAAGCTTCCATGGCATCACTTCCTCCTCTTTTTACAGCCAAGATTTCGTGCAAATGGCCAAAGAAAGAGAAAAGTGGCTTTTTTGTTTAATCTCTTGATAAGAAATGAATGGCCAAGATTTTGTCTTAACTAGTAAGTTTAATCTAAAGGTTGAAAATGATGCCACCAATCCAACATTTGTGTGCTCCGCATTGGCTCCTCAAAAGTGGCTCATGATGGCTGTAACTAGGAGCTAAAAATCTGGTTTGAGTAACTAAACTGGATCCCCTTCAGTTACTTCTACGATTGCACTTTCTACCAGTAAATCTATTCCAGTCAATCTTTTTCTGCTTTTCTAGAGATGTTTTCTTCCTTATTTAATCTCCATAATTCCCTCTTAAATATATTCAAATCATCATCCTCAAATTGTCCCTTCATCCATCCAAAATTAATAGGATTATTTTATCCTGTCAAAAACTCCTGAAAATGAGCAAATTTTAAAATAAATCATTTTTATGCTTTATAAATTTCTACTTTTTTCACTAGTATTCTAGCCCTTTTTCGCCCCCCAAAATACCTTCTAGATTGTCCAAAATTAATTTTTGAAATAAATTATATTTTTAGGGATTTTTCAAGCCTTTTTCCTTATTGTCGGGAAAATCGCCTTAATCGTACATTGGGCAATAATTTTGTAAAATAATATAAAATTCACTGAATTTTTCTAGACTCTGGTTTTTGGTCTTAGAGAACTCCTGATACCTTAAATAAATATTTTCAATCATCAAATATTTAAAATTCCATAATTCCTCATCCAGACCGAATATTAACAATCGGTTGAATCTCTGGTAATCAGTGAGTTCTACTCTATCTTTTGGGAATATGTGGATTTTTCTGATTTTTGGTCAACTGTTTGACTTTGACTTGGTCAAACGACCAAAATACCCTTACACTTTCTCTTAATGACCAAAATGCCCTTTCACAGTCTACCTTTTCATAAATTCCCATTTTGCCCTTAACCTTTTGGCCCTTGATCTTTTGGTTTTTGACCCCTTGGGCAACTTCCCAGGAGGTCACCCATCTTGAAATTGCTCCAGCGATGAGCACACTTAACTTTACTATTCCTACCAGCTTTCATCCACCGGGCCAAATCTAATTATGTGACTTACAGCCCAACAACATCAACTTTTTCTATACTTTCTATCCGTGGGTTCTAACTTGACTTTTGATTACTGGTTTAGCCCTTTTTATCCAATGACTATATTACCCTTGTCTTTATACTTAATAACATTTATGTCCCTGGCTTACATTCTTAGAAATCTCAAAGCCTTGAGACTAAATTGATCATGGTCTCTTAAGTTAACTGACATCTCCTTTCTCTGTACTTTTAATTCTAGGCCTTATCTTATCTTATAACTATCAGTTTGGCCTCTATGTCGGTTTACAGAAAAGGGTGGATATTACAAGAATATTGAAAATAACATCCAAGCTTCATATATGGCACAAGCATGGTGGAAACAATAAGAAAGGATAGCAATAGGCTTCAAAGATCAATCAACAATTTTCCAAATCAAATTTGGGGTTTTCTTCCCCTTATAAGCTTCATCAAGCCATCACTACCTCAGATTAGGCTTTGGAGGGATATAACATTTGTCTCTACAGTTTATTTTTCCCTCAGGAATCTCACGGGATTCACCTTTTCCCTTAAGGCTTATTGAGTATCATCTAACTCAACAATTGATAATCTTTTGAGACTTTCCATTTTCCCCTTACACACTGTTAAAAGTCTGAGTGGTTTCGAATCCGTCAAGTCTCATATCCAGATTTCTTATCCAACTCTTGTTGCAACATTGTCGAACAGTCCTTGCTCCCTCAAGAGCGTCATAATCATCTGCCCCGTTTTTCGGCTGAACGCACCAACAACGCGTCCATCATCACACTGACTTTCCCTGGATAATACCGTTCACTAGTCATAATCATCGAGCAATTTCCCCCATCGCCTCATAGGTCGATGATTGCTCCACACAAATAGTGCCTCCCCTATCCTTAGAGCAAAAATTCGCTGCTAGCTCTAAATCAAGTGTGGGAAAAAAATTTCATCATGAGACTTTAATTGACGCGAGGCATAGGTAACCTTCCCTTATTATATCAACACAATTCCCAGTTCATGCCCACTTACATAGATCTACTTTGGATTTGGGATCCCTAGCATCAGGGTCTAGGTAAACCTGCCTCCTTATCAAATTTTGAGTTGACGCAAGACACAACGACCTTTCCCAATATCAGGGTGTAGGTAAGCCTACCCTCTCGTCAAATTTTCAGAAATCAGGTTTTAATTGATGTGAGACACAAAAACCTTTCCTTGCTATATTAATAACATTTGGGTCTAAGTAGGCTTGACTCCTCGTCATTTCCCAGATATCAGCCTCATATTTTTCCAGGCTACGTAACAATTTAATCATTCAAATGAGTCTAGCCAGCGGTAAAGCAATCTGGGAAAGATTTATATAAATTATCCACAAACGCCCGGCATGCGTCTCTAAAGACTTGGAGTACACCAATACATTAACAATATGTCATTAATCAGAGACTATGATAAACCAATTCAGGCACAGCCGAAAATACAATACATAAAATCACAGGGCGTTCATTATTCCAATTCGAACTGCATTACTAGAAACTCACAATATTTATATCTAGTCCACAAGCCATTTTAGCAATATCATTTGCTCGACTACAGAGTTGATGATAGCCTGACTTACAATCAACCTCAGAAAATACCTTGGCTCTACTCAATTGTTCTAACAAGTCATCAATTCGGGGAAACCAATAATTATTCACATCATCATCCTAATCCATGCACAATAGTCCATACACCGCTAAAGACTCTCATCTTTCTTTCCACAAGGAGAACTGGGGTTCCCAGGACAATACGCTAGCCAAATAAACCCCTTCTCTGGAAGCTCCTCAATTTGCTGCTTTAGCTCCGTCATCACATTTAGAGGCATTTTATAGGAGTCTTCAAAATCCAACTGGTCGAGTATTAAATTAATGATAATATCTACCTCTCTCTGGAGGCAATCCATCGATTTCCTTAAATAACATATTCGGGGACTCACTGACTACTTGATACCTTAAAGGGATCATTTCATTTCAGTCTCTACTAAAAAATAAAATTATATAGCCCTAACATCCCTTCCGGAGGCATCTTTCTACTTTAGCCTCGGAATAAAATCTAATTTGACCTCAGTGCTTGGGGCCATTTTCTTAGAGGGTAATATCAGGGTTTGACTTTCACAATCCCAAAACATTTCTTGGGCCACTACCAATTCAACCCAACAATCATATCAATATCAAGATATGGTATGCAAATTAAATAAAAAACGGTGTAGCAATAATCATACCAAATCATATCACTCAAGCAGGCACAGCGGCAAACAACACGAATGCTAATAGGTGTAAACATAATCTTATTATGTGGTAGAGTGTCTATAGTCTAGTCAAAGCATTTAGTACAGTTATATGCACTGCCCTCAGTCCTCTCCGCTGCTCTGCCCTCTCCAGATGGTCCAGCTCCTGAAGGTCCTGCACCGATAATATCATCCTCCTCTGGAGGTAGCCCAAAATGCAAGCTCTGTGAAATCAAAGCATCCATTCTCCTGCTATACCTCCGCTCCCTCTCAAATTGCTGAAGCATCGAGACTCTGAACTGCTGGTGTAATATCCACCCTTTACTGTAAACTGAAATAGAGGTCAAACTGATAGTTATGAGATAAGATAAGGCCTAGAAATAAAAGTATAGAAATAGAAGATGTCAATGGACCAAAGAGACCCTGGTCAATTTAGTCTTAAGGCTTTGAAATTACTAAGAATGTAAGCCAGGGACAAAAATGTCATTAAGTATAAAGACCAAGGGCAATATGGTTATTGGATAAAAAGGGTCAAACCAATATTCAAAAGTCAAGTTTGAGCCCAAAGATAGAAATCACAGAAAAAGTTGATGTTGATGGGCTGAATGATCCAAAGTCAGACCTGGCTTAGCGGGAGAAATTTTATGAGAACTCCACAGTTAAGCGTGCTCGCCCTAGAGCAATCTCAGGATGGGTGACATACTGGGAAGTACCCAAAGGTCATTACACAAAAGATCAAGGGTGACACAGTCAAGGGCAAAATAGGCATTACGAAAAGTTAGATAGTGTAAGGGCATTTTAGTCATTTGACAAAGTCAAAGTCAAAGTTAAAAAGTCAACTGTTTAACAGAGATTCGACGGAGTGTTGAAAATCGGCCTAGAATTTTATTTATAGAATTTTAAAAATTTAATGGCCGAAAATAATTATTTAAGGTATCAAGAGACTTTAATCAGTTGAGTTCAGGGCATAGAAAGATTCAGTGAATTTTATAGTATTTAATAAAATTATTGCCAGCGTACGATTAAGGCGATTTTCCCAAAAATCGGGAAAAAGACCTGAAAATCCATGAAATGCAATTTATTTCAAAAATTAATTTTAGACAATCTAGAGGGCATTTTGGGAAAATAAAATTGGCTAGAGTATCAATGAAAAATGTAGAAATTTTCAAGGTCCTAAAAGTATTTTGCCCTCTGATTGCTCATTTTCAGGGATTTTGGACAGGATAAAATAATCATGTAAAATTTGAGGAAATCAACGGGTATTTTGGGGATAATAATTTTAACATATTAAAGAGGAAAATATGGAGATTAAACAAGGAAGAAAATATCTCCAGAAAAGTAGAAAAAGATTTACCGGAATAAAGTTATGTTTATCGGTAAAAAGTGTAATTGGTAAAAGTAACCGAATGGGATACAGGTTGGCTAACCAAACCAGATTTTAGCCCTTAGTTATAGCCATCATGAGCTACTTTTGATGAACCAATAAGAGACAAGCAAGTGGGTGATATGTGGTGCAATCTAAAGCCCTTAGATTTAAACTTAATCCTTAAGTATCAATCTTAGCCATTCATTCTTTTTATGAGATAATTATATGGCAATTTCTCCTTCATCTTCCTCATTTGGTGACTGACCTTTCGGGCTGCAAAAGAGAGAAAGAAGATGCCATTCTCATGGAAGCAAAGAAGAGAAAAGTTTCAAGAACTCACAAGGTAAGAGGCTAAACCGCTCAATCATATACCTTTTCTTGATCCTTGTGATATCTTCTACCTCTTCCATGCATTAGAATTGGGATTAAACCTCTCTTTTTCAAGATTCAAAGTTGGGGTTCTTGAGAGCAAAAGTGAGAAAGAGAGGGATTTAGAGCCAATAATCATGTACAAAACACTCCTTGTGTTGTAAGGAGTAATTTGGTGTACAGCTTGTGATTGTTTGGTTGTTTAGCTGTTTTGTAAATTGAGGTGCTGGAAAAATCTCTAATGGATATAGGAGAGTTGTATTCAAGCTATATAATCCATGGAAATGAGTTTAGGATCAAGAATATGTGATTGTATAAGTTGAAAGTTTGAGAAATCATGTTATTGTGCTTGTGGAAGATTTTCGTTCAGATCTGTGATGGTGGGGAAGGAGTTAGATTTTGATGATTTTAATGCTTCCAATGGATTTAAAATGAGATTTTGTGTAAGGTAAAAGTGAGCACAAGTTTTAGGAAGCATTAGAAATCATTAAGACAAGTTTCCCAGCTCTAGAATTCTTTAAAAGAGCAAGGGAAGTTATATTGCGTTTTTGGTGATTCTTTTGTCTAATTTATGACTTGAACCTGATGATTATGTTCTTGTGTAATGTTTATGAAGTTTAAATACCAAAGAAATCATTGGAAAAGATTAACAAGAGAGCTTCAAGTTCAAGGGGGAATTAAGAGGACAAGGTAGCAACACTCCTAACTTTGGCATCTACTTTGCATTGATTATATATATGTGTGTTAAATGCCATGTTTATTGTATGAAACTTCGATTGTGTGAAAGCATGATGATTGTTATGCAATGATTGCCTTGGCTTGATGAACGCATGATTGATTGTTCTTGTTAAATGGCATACGAGTTTTGATTTAATAATCATGCATGTAGATGTATTATTAGAGTGTTTGCTACTGGGATTTCCTTGAAATCTCTCCTTCCCCAACTAACCATTTTAGGTACAAGTGCAAGCAAGGGTAAGAGCAAGGTTTGTGGTGTTTGAAGTTTATGTTTGAGAGTTGTTGTAGTTATGTAATTATAAATCTCTACTTGGTTAGTAAGTGCATATATGATGATGCATGCATGAGTAAGGGCTTAAATGCTAAGGGATGTTAAGGAATTTATCATGCATTGCAAGAGGATAAAAGTCAACTAAAAAGAGGCTTTGGCAAATTTTTAAAGAAAAGCTAAAGTTTCAAGTGAAGGGTTCCAAAACCCAAGAATCTGCTCTGTTTTGGAATAGTAATGAAAAATAGCAAACGAACTCTGAATCACTTGAAACTTTCCATTAAATACTACACATCCTTAGCTTTAAAATGAGCTAAATTTTACTAAATTTGGATGTGTAGATCAAGAGTTATGATTGTCCAAAGTTGAATGATGAATCTAGAAAACAGGAAAGTTACTAAATGAATAGTGATTTTCACGGAATAAAATGTGTCATATGGGCAAGTTTTGGAACCAGAGAGCATTTTTCCCCTATAGATCACTTCATAAGCTTCAAATAGAAATTTGAACAACTCAATTTCGATTTTTCTAGAATTAATTATGATTTTTCAAAGTTGGGCCAAAAATCTGGAAATTGACCAAATGAACAGTAACTCCGTTTTGAAGTTTTTATTTTCACTTCTTTGGTCAATTTGAGTTATCCAAGGCCCTAAAGTGGTTCAATAGTGATCTAATATGGTGTTTACAAGGGAAAATAAGGAGTGTTACATTTGATGGTATCAGAGCAAAGGTTTTGGGATGATTTAGTTGTTAATGCATTAATTATGCATTATTGTTTAGCATGTTATGTGCTTTACTATGTTATGGTATATAGGTTGGCTGTCTCTTATGATGATATGTTAGTTATGTACCATATTCATGAATCTATGAATAAATGTGACTAGCTAAACATGAAAAGCCAAGTACACCAGTGGAAGAACAGAATAAGAAGGAACCTTTGGAGATCGAACCTAATGTGATAGAATTACTTTAGGATTTGAATGAAGTGCCAGGAAAAAAAAGAGAAAGAGCTAGCGCAAGAACTACTAAAACATGCAAGGGATAACAAATATGAAGGTCCAGTGTTTGATAGGATTGCTTCTCTACAGCGCATACTGGATGCTAACACCCGAGGACTCTAAGAGTATACCACTCTACATGGACGAGGGTTTCAGTTAGCATATATCCAAATAGGTTAGAGAGGCATATGATCTGTATCAGATTGCCCCGAAACTCGAGAGCTCGGTAAAGATACCGGTACTTATAGAGGAGCTTTCCTAAGAAAGAGACTAAGTTAATGCTTGGTTGACACAGTTACAGGAAGAACCTATTATGATTGAGCCAGAGAGGCCAATCAAGGTTGAAGAAGAGAAGTCTTCAATGAAGAAAAAATTTGCCTGTACTTCTTCTTAATCAGATCTTAATGTTCTAGTTTTGTCTCGGAGCTTGAATAAAGTGCATGAGCAGCCCATAAATCCAGGTGTGGATTATAGAGCCCCTGTAGATGACAAGAACTGTAAGGGGATTTAAAATGGTAAAGCTACTTCTCTAGTATGGCATTTGAATGTGAACACTAATGGACTCCGAGAGCATATGACTCTGCAAGGGCAAAGTTTGCATCCACCATGGATCCAGAGGGCTAAAGATGCTTATGAACTGGATTAATTAGCCCTATATCAACTGATGATAAAGAATGGTCGTGGGCTTTAATGGTCGCCGTTCCAAAATATTGAGAAATTGTTGATGAAGTTGTGGCCAGTAACGTAAGAGTTAGAGTAGCACAGTGGAAGTGCAAAGAGTATTAAAGGTATGGGAAATTTTTAGAAAAGCCTTGTGATTAATATGAGTACAATGGATGGACTGTAAGAGGCATAGTAATAGCTGCAACTCTTGATGTGTAGCAATAGCCACAACAGATGTCTCAAACAGGATGACCCCATTTATTTTATGACTAATAAAAAAATTGAAAAGGCATAGTACTAGCAGTGAAGTTTGAGGATATTTCGTGATGAATTATCTGCTAATATATAGGCTTAAATCTATATGTGATAAAGGATTCCTATGTGAATAAATTGCAAAAGTGAAATGACCAAGGTGGATTGGTTAAGGAATCCTAAGAGCTACCAAAGGGAAAGTCATGTGGCCTATCATAACGATGTAAATGATGAGGAATGGATATAGATGACATATGTTACAACTAGAAATGGTAAAGACAGATCTTCCAGGACTTGGTGATGCCTTCTGTAATATCCACCCTTTTCTGTAAGCCGACATAGAGGCCAAATCGATAGTTATAAGATAAGACAAGGCCTAGAAATAAAAGTACAGAAAAAGGAGATGTTAGTGGAATTAAGAGACCTTGGTCAGATTAGTCCTAAGGCTTTGAGATTTCTAAGAATATAAGCCAGGGGCATAATGTCATTAAGTATAAAAGACCAAGGGCAATATGGTCATTGGATAAAAGAGGCCAAACTGGTAGTCAAAAGTCAAGTTAAAACCCACGGATAGAAAGTACAGAAAAAAGTTAATTGCTGTTGGGCCAGAAGTCGCAGAATCATATTTGGCCTGGTGGAGAAAGCCGGTAGGAATAGTAAAGTTAAGCATGCTCACCCTAGGGAAATTTCATGATGGGTGACCTCTAGGATATTGCCTCAAGAATCAGAAACCAAAAGATCAAGGGCCAAAAGGTTAAGGGCAAAATGGGAAATTATGAAAAGTTAGATTGTGAAAGGGCATTTTGGTCATTAAGAGAAAGTGTAAGGGCATTTTGGTCATTTAAAAAGTCAAAGTCAAAGTCAAACAGTTGACCAAAAATCAGAAAAATCCACAGATGCCCAAAAGATAGAGCATAACTCACTGATTACCAAAGATTCAACCGATTGTTGACATTCGGTCTGGATGAGGAATTATGGAGTTTTAAAGATTTGATGATTAAAGATATTTATCTAAGGTATCAGGAGTTCTCTAAGACCAGAAACCAGAGTCTAGAAAGATTCAGTGAATTTTATAGTATTTTACAAAATTATTGCCCAAAGTACGATTAAGGTGATTTTCCCGAAAATGAGGAAAAGGCCCGAAAAATCCCCAAAAATATAATTTATTGCAAAAATTAATTTGGGACATTTAGAAGGTATTTTGGAGAAAAGAGAAGAGCTAAAATATCAATGAAAAATGAAGAAAATTACAAGGCCCTAAAAATGATTTATTCTAAAATAGTTCATTTCAGGAATTTTAGACAGGATAAAGTAATCCTATTAAATTTGACTGGATTAAGGGATAATTTGATGATGATGATTTTAATATATTCAAGAGGGAATTACGGAGATTAATTGAGGAAGAAAACATCTCCAAAAAAGAAGAAAAATATTTACCGGAATAAAGTTAAGTTTACCGGTAGAAGTAACTGAATGGAATACGGTTTGGTTAATGTAACCAAACCATAACCAGATTTTTCCACCCATGTGCAGCCATCATGAGCAACTTTTTAAGGCCCAATGAGAAGCAAGAAGGTGTTATGCATGTGGGCAAATCTTAGCCCTTAAATTTCAAGATCTAATCTTAACCTTCCATTCCATTAATGCATGATTTATTAAATCATCAAATTCCCTTCACCTCCAGCCATTTAGACCGACCTTTGGGTAGAAAATTGAGAGAGAAAGGATGCCATTCATGGTGGAGCAAAGAGGAGAAAAGCTTGGTGAAGATTTAAGGTAAGCACGAAACACATCTTGTGTTATACATAGAATTGCTCCTTGTGATCTTCTCTTCCTCTTCCATGGTCTCAAAATCTGATTTGAGCCCTCTTTTTCAAGTTTCAAAACCTAGGGTTCTTGAGAGAAAAGTGAGAAAGAGAGGGATTTAAAGCCATTTGTTGGTTGCAAATGCTTCCTCTTGTTGAAAGGAGCATTTTGGTGTTGTTGTGGTTGTTGTTGAAGTTGTTTTGTGACTTTTGTAAATTTGGAAAAATCATGGGAAAATAGGGGACGTGCTGTCCAATTTTCCATTTGATATAGCAGAGTTAAAATAATGCTTTCCCATGCTTGAATGAGAATTTGGAAACAGGAATCAAGTGGTATAAGTGTTGGAAGTTGAAAAATCCATATTTTTGAATATGTATACAATGTTTCGGTCTGTGCTGGAACCTGAGGAAGATGAATTATTTTGATGATTTTGATGCTTCCAATGAGTCCAAAATGATTTTTTGTGTAGGGTAAAAGTGGTCACAAGTTTGTGGAAGCATTGGAAGACATTAAAGACAAGTTTTATGTCTTAAGGTTCTTAAAGTTCAAAAGTTGG
>JANTPZ010141822.1:1129-29223 GCA_025593235.1 Vachellia pachyceras | reverse complement strand
TTTTATCTTCAGTGCCCCCAACAATTAGGGTCTAAAGAGTGCGGCTATTATGTAATCCTTTATATGTATAACATTATACAGAGTGGATCTGTCGGAGATTTTGAGCAGGTAATCACTCTTCTATATTATCAAATATGGCATTTAAAATTATTTCATTCACTAAGTATGAAGGTGCTAATTGGTTTAATTATTGTTCAATTTGTAGATTTTTGATAACGATGATGCTTATTTAGCGGATGATGTTGACATGATTCGGAATGTACTATCTAAATTTCTACTCGACACATATCTTGCTCAGTGAATTTTGTTTTTATATAAAGTTTGTTTAGAGAAACAAATTGATATCATATATATATATATATATATGTAAGTTCGTATGGTTGTTGATAATCTGTTGATGCTTTTGTTCCGGATGTTTCTCATTCGTTTTGTGATATTATGTTGCTGAATTTGATTATAGTTACGTTGCATAGGGAATAATGATTGGCGACATGCAAATTGCTGGAGCAATTTTTTTTAACAAAACATTTTGACGCCCTTCCCTAATTTAAAAGGGCGCCGTAGGGAGACATACGGCGCCCTTTATTAAACGAAAAGGGCGCCGTAGTTAGACATACGGCGCCCTTTTCTTTTTAATAAAGGACGCCGTATGTCTCCCTACGGCGCCCTCTTTCTTTAACAGGGCGTTAAATGTCGAAACTTACTACACCTCCCTGATATGCGACCCCTGAAAAAAAGGCGTTAAAAGGGTCTAAAAAGGGCGTTAAAACTACGTTTTGTAGTAGTGTGAATACAATTCCATGGATTACATCATGAAAATCATTTCTACCCATTTTGAATTTCATTTCCATTTCCAATTCCACCTCCCAATTCCATCATACCAAACATAAGAAATGAATTCCATTTCCATTTCTACTTCCCAATTCCACCATATCAAACATGCCATAAATCTCTTCAATTTGGTTGTAGGAAAAGAAAAAAGAAAATATAAAGGCACAAAATATAAAGGCCCAATTCCACCATATCAAACATTTCCATTTATTTTTTGTTTTATATATGAAGGCACAAATGTAGAAAATATAAAAATAATTGTGAAGGATTTTGCTATGGCTAAAGCTAACGAAGCTGATTAAAATTAAAATCACCCAAATATATAATGGATATTGAGAAAGGAAGTTTATGCATTTACTACTCACACGTGAGTTTAAGTGCGTAATCACACAAGCATCACGTGAGTTTAAGTGCGTGATTGCTTCACGCGTGTCCACCACCCCTTAACCTTTCACTAACGTGCGTCTTCGTGCGTCCATGATCAATATATCAGCCTCCACGAGAAAGAATTTTTTGTCCCCCTTCTTTTTTATAAATATAAGTTTTTATTTAAATTTTGAGGTATAATTAATACTACTACTAGCTTCAAGTAATACTCATATTTAAAAGCACGTAAAGTTTAAAATATTTGTGACATTAAACGAAGGATCAAAATAAAAAAGAGAAAATAATTCAATAGAGGTTGGTATATTCTTCTTTTTTTGCCATGACGAAGAATTGATTTAAATATTTTGGTATCTTCTTACTTCATGTGTTTTTTTAATTCTATAGATTTTAGCATGTTTGGGGGGTTTTGTCAACCTTCTAAAAGCACTTTTAGAATTATTTTTATACAAGTCAAGATAAAACTCATCTCACATACTTACCTCAAATTATGTAAAATCACTTTTCAAAAGCTAACTAATCCGAACAACTGGAAACTTTTTTTTTTGTTTTCTTTTGCCAAGATTCTTATAGAAAAGTTTTGAATTAAATATTTTGGTACCTTCTTACTTCATATGTGTTTTTTATAATGAGTTGTAAACATATAATTATAATGGGGTCAGGTAAATCAGAATGATATATCATCATCAATCATCATATATATATATATATATATATGGAAGCAACTTGGAGGAGGGAATGGAATTGTGCCATAAACGACGGTCCCAAATGACGCGTTTTTGTATCTTTTTAAAAAAGGCACGTCATCATGACAATGGACTTTTGTGAGAAACACGTAATCATCCCCACTAAACTTACCTAATGATTAAGCTTAATGTCAACTATATATAAAACTAATAAGATCCCTAATAGTTTTGTTATTTCCAATTCAGAATAATGCTGTAAGTAAAATTATTCATATGCGTTTTTTATCTTTCATGAGTGTTTTAGAAGTTTACAGCTCCAATAGCATCCCATACCTTCTTCTGTAGATAAAGTTGTGTTTTATACATCAAATAGTAAAAAATAAGGGTGACTGTGTGTTAAAGCCTATGGATTCGTTGTACTGAATTTGGGTTGATATTTTGCCAACCCACACCCACCAACCTACTTTTAGAATTTGTTTGGATGCGATTTTGAAAATAGCTTTTACAGATTTTAAGGTAAAATCTAAATTTTGGAGAATAGATTTTGGAAAATAGCCTTTACAGATTCCGAGTCAAAACCTAGATTTTGAAAAGGTGATTTGTGTCTGAGAAGTTATTGTGAGAATAGCTTTTAAGGATTTTTAGACAATATTATAATAAATAATATAGTTATGAAAAGATATATTTGAATAATATATTAACAAATAATATAAAAAAGAGAGGAAGTGTGACGTGACAGAATAAAATAATAATTAGGGGGAGATGAAGGGTGATGTGACAGAATAGCTTTTTCAAAACCTAGGTTTTAAACCGAGATTTTGTAACCAAAATAGTTTTTGGGTAAAAAAATTTTGATTGGACAAAACCTCAGTTTTGAGGTAAAACCTAGGTTTTGAAACCAAACCTATATTTAAGAATTGGTTTCCAAACAAGACCTTAATAGGCTTGGATTGGTAAAATGCAAACGGCCACTAACACGACACACCATCGGTCAACCTATAACTCATGGGTTGACCAATTTTATTGCCTTTGGTGTTTGCAGATCCCATCCCTTACAGTTGAGCAAAATAATCACGACCCGTAAACCTGTCAGTGGAGTGTTTGACAACATTTATGCACCCTCCAAACACACGTTTAGCAGTGTTTTTCTATAAAATGAGATAATCTCTTTCATATATTTACCTCAGCGTACGTAAAAGTACTTCTCTATCGCGTTTGCAAATGAGCCCAGTGTGTGACGGACTGATGGAGCTCCGTAGCTCAACCCTCACGCATGGGAGGTTGGAGTCTCGGTCTGATGGAGCTTTGTCCCTCCCTCCTCTACACTCAGCCGCTTGCTCTTATCCCCACCATCAGAAGCTCACCCCTAGCATAATTTTCCCTCACATCTCGAATGTTGGAGTCTCAAACTGACAGAGCTTTGCCACTCCTTCCTTCACTCTCAGCCACCTCCCACTCCCATCGTCGTCCCCTCAACGGAAGCTAATGCTAACGCTGTCTCGTTGAGGGCTGACGCTCCCTTAAATCCCATCAGATCCACCCAATCAAACCCATTTCAAATTCCTAGTCCAAGTTTTCAAAGCTAGGTTCAATCTTTGTTAAAAAAAAAGTTCAAAATTTTCATAGGTTCCCTTGACCTGTGTAAACCCATCTATTTTAATCTGTACTTATTTACATGGGTCAAAACAAGTTGAGCCACAAGTACATGGTGTCACGTATCTTTGTATTTTAAACAGCCAAACCGCTTGTTGTATCATAGGTCAGCCTCACATGCCCGTTGCTCACCTGTAACATCCATAGCCAAGAGAGGGGTTAAATTGTCCGGATGAGAAATGAGTTAGATGTGTTGGACAAGTTTTTTAAAGGCACATGTAGTATAGGGGATGATGAGGGGCTCTTTTAATGATGTTTTTTAATCAATTTTTTTAAATTTAGTTTTATCATTGGATTATAGGCACAATTCAGCTTTCTCTTTATGTTATTTAATTTACCTATGCTTTTATTTTAATTTTTCCTCCTCCATTTTATGTTTGGAATCAGTTATTATGCAAAAAATATGGCATTTATCATTAATTATAGCCAAAGTGGCTTTGACAGCTAGCTTTTAAGTGCAATGCTTATTAGGTTTCTAAATCCTTATAGTGATTTCTAGTTAAAAATTATATATTTCCATCCTCTATCAAGAAAAGGCATGAATTGCATTATCAATATTTTAACAATACACACACTCATCTATGTTCAATCATGCAATAACGTTGGCAAAAAAAAATTATGCAAGAATAAAAAGTCTCAGAACTGTTTGTCTCTATTTTTTTTTTGGAATTTTTTATAAAACTTGTTTTAAACATGTTTTAAAAAGGAAAACTAATATGTTTGAATAATTGTTTTAAGAAATTAATTTGAAAATAAATATACTGAGATCAAAGAGTGAAGTTTCTATATGAACTCAAGTCCTCAAATGGAGAAAAAGCCAATATCAAACAGAGAAAAAATGTTTTCCTATTTTCCAAAAAAAAAAATAAATGCAAAAAAAGGAAAACAGTAAAAATTGGTTTGGCTTTTAGGTTTTTTTTTTAAAAATGTTTCTGCCTTTTATTTTAAAAAACACTTATCTAAAAACAAATTTTCAAACACTTTTTTATCTTTTAAAATAAATAAAATTTGTCAAAACAAATAAATCAATGAGGCTTATTTTTTTTGTTCTTTCAAAAAAAATAAACATGATATATCACAAGCGGGCGGGGTTATATATATATTGAAAACCTAACACCCCATTTGGTACATTGGCTCTGACCTTGGAGAAGTGGAAGTGGAACAAGAATTATTGTTCTGTGTTGTTTGGTGCCATGGAACTCATTTCTTGATGGAACACACTTCCATAAAAAAATGATGGAAGTGGGTTCCATCAGCCTGAGAATTTGTGCATGACCATTGTACCCTTCATGACTCCAACGAGCATGACGATGGCAGCGACAGCGACGGCAACGGCAACGGTGACGGTGATGGTGATGGCATGGAAGACGATGTTGAATCTGGCGACCTCATTACCCTCCATATGTGACTCTGGCGACCTCCCATCTTCTTCTTTACCGGCGGACATATTGGCAAGGAGTCTGGCGAAGAACGGTGAACGGCGACCTCCTTGATATTTACCAACCTGGCGAAGAACGGCGATCAGGCAAAGAACTTGACTTTGGACGACAATGGCGACCTCTTTGATATTCGTCAAATTTGATATGCGAGATTATCTCACCTACACGGCGACCTCCACAAGCTTGCTCGTCAGACGGTGGTTGGAATGAGCCGCCGACCCTGGGCCTCTGTAGTCATCCTTGTCTGAGCGAGCATCTGTGCCTGCGTCTTCGTCATCGAAGCTCTGTTTCTGGGTTCGTTCCTGCATTTAGTTCCTCGTCTTCGTTGCTGCGCGTTCCTGTTCATTGTCTCGTTGAAGAATTTTCTTTGGGGGAGAAGAGAAATTTTGTTATTGTGAGGGTATATTAATATTTTCACATTATAAACATTAAATTAAAATAATACCCCACTTCTTCCAGCATACCAAATATAATTTTAATCTCACTTCCACTTCCAGTTCCAATTCCATCAAAATCAATTTCAGCATAAAGGACAAATGAATGAATATTTACGTTTTTTTATTCTAAAAGTAAAAGCAGGTTGGTTGATGATAGATTGATGAGGAATTTTTTTAACACTTTATTGTACTCTACTTTGATTTTCGAAACAAAGGAATAAATTTGAAAATCAAACGTAAGAGGCTCTGTATAATTTCGCGGGGTTACAAAAGTTACTTATTCTACCATATTATTTTTAACTATTTTAAAAAACAAGTGAACTTTCATTTGAAATCGGTATAGTATAAATTTGTCAAAAATATCTCACCAAAATAAAAAGAAAAAAATTTAAAAATTGATTAAAAATCAGATTAAAATTATAAGGGCATTGTAAGAAAATTATATGTTTTTAATTAAAAATGAGTGAAACTATAATTAAGGACAACTTGATAAAGAAAAAAATTACAAAGTACCAAATAAAAAATCGGATAAAATTATAGGGACTCGAAGATTAATTTTTTATTATTCAAGAATTATTTATTCATGATAAAATAAATTATAAAACCTTCTGTTGGTGACTTGGTAAGTATAAATTTTCTGTGGAATCTAAATATTTAATCTAAATAAGATTAACTTTTATGCAATTCAAAAAATTTCAACTAAAATTGACTGTAGTCTGTTCCTATCATGCCTTTCTTTTAATGCTTTATTTTATGAAGTAAAATCCCTCTTTGTTCAAAAGTCTATTCTTTAATTTCTTATTTGAACCTGAAATTTGGTTGTTTTGGCGGTTCAACAAAAAGATAGGACTAAAGTCTAACATCATCAAAATTTCCATCCAATGATTTATATATTCTCTTGTTCATTTTTTGCTTTAACTTTTTTAATTAATAACCTATTATTTTTATGTTCTAATTAAAAACTAATATTTAAGATCACATTTTAAATTCAATATTCAACTTTTATTGATTGAGTCTCTTAAATCAATTTGTTTAGTCATAAATATGTTTAACTATAGTTATTAATTAAAACAAATCTAATTAAAGAGGTTGGAAAGAGAGAGGGACTCTTTCCCTTTAAGTTTTTTATTGGCCAGTGACTTTTCCCTTTAAGTTGAATATGATATTAATAAAGAGGGTATATTTTAGGGAAATCAATACTGACTTATTAAAAACTATTAGTTTAATCAATTTGCATAATATTGAAAAAATATTTGAGTAGTTCTTATGTTATGGAACATAAGTATTTTTCTAATAAAAATTATTTAGAAATAAACAATAAATAATGAACTTAAATTAAAAACTTACTACTTTGATTCTTATTATAAATAAACTATTTCAATTAATTCTCATATGCCAAGTAATGGCACTCAAATTATTAAATGTGTTTTAAATTGGTATAGAGTATCTTAAATATATAAATTTAAGTAAATAAATTAGGGTTTTTAAGATTTTTACGTTTCTAGAAACTATTTTAATATCAACAAAACTTCATATGCACTCAGTGACCTTTGCAACACCGGAGAGTTCTTTTTATTTCAACATCCTTTGTAGTTTGTAGAAGTCATTATTATTCAATGGAATATATGAAATCATATGTGATGCATGTCTTATGAAGAAATAACAATTCAATCTTAATACAAGAGTCAGTTATTTTTTTTAGAAAATTAAAAAAGTTAAAGAAATTATTTAATTATAATATAAATTATATAATATTTATGTATATTATTAAATTATACCGGTTTAAAAGTCGATCAAATTAGTTTAAAAAAAATGATAAATATATTAATGTATATAGCTTCCTTTAATTTTTTCTAAAAAATGACTTAACTCTTATATTAAATACATGAGGTAATATATAATTTATCCACAAGAAATTAAAAAAATGCGCACCAAAATGAGTAAATCCCATAAAGAAACATTTACCCACTTTTGCATCGCTTTTATTCGAATTAAATTTAGATGCTGGGAAAATGTGCAAATGCATGAGGTTTGAAATTTTCCATAGCTCATCAATAATACAACTTATTAATAAGGACTCTTTATTTCTATCCTTAATATAAAACACATTTTAATAGAAAATTGAATTATAAAGTGGGTATCGTATTAAGGATAGAAGAAGTATTATATTATATATGTATACATATATATATATATATAAAAGTGGGCATACATAAAGGTAATATAATAACAACTACAAAGTTTCAATAAATTGACCAAAAAAATGGTTAATATGTACATCGAATGTTTTTGTTTAAAAGTAATGTTACTCTAAAAAGTATCAAAGCGGAGCAATATGTCAATTCTTACCATTAAAAATATTAAAGGTTAATGTTAATTTTTAATAGTCAACGTTGGCTTTTTAATATTAAAGGGTAACATTGCTCCATTTTAAAACTTTCAGAGTAACATTGCTTATAAAAATGTTTCCGGAATAATATTGATCATAAATGAAAACTTTCAAAACAAATTTATACCTTAACCCGAAAATAGAAACATCTCTAAACCTACTCAAATAACTAACATTTCTACTCTACATGAGAAAGAAGTAAAACAACTTTGAAAAAAAAACTAATATCCTCTTGGATGATATTAGGGACATTCATGAGAATAAATTTTGAATCAAACGGATACCAACAATTTCCGATGCCTGTTTACTTAGTCCAGAATGAAAATATGACTAGAAAATATATGCACCATTTGAAACTCCATCCAGAAAATTTAATTTGATTGATCAAATCTAATATTTGATTAGTATTTTTATCTTACTTAAAACAATTAGGTTCAAAATAATATCAACAATTAAAAAACATAAAATTATGCCATATAAACTAGGTAAGTTAGTTTATTTTGTATGAAGAATAAGAAGTACTTACGATATCAAATATTAATTTAATTCCTTAATATAAGAGTTAGATAATTAATTTGAATAGATTAAAAAGATTATTAATATTAGTTATTTATAATAAATATGAGTTGATTTTCTTAAAGTATCATCATTCATGTTGAACACTACGAAATATCATCTTTTATGTCTAAAGTACTTATATATATATATCATTATGGATTGTATATCAATTTAAAAAAATAAATTAATGATGAAAAAAATTATAAATATAAATATTTTAAAATAATTTATTTGAATCCTTTAATATCTTTAAATAAATCAATTAAATCTTAATCCATTAGTATATTGCTGTGATAATATACTTTTAAAAAACATAAATGAGGTGGTTAGTAGTTATGGCTTAGTTGGATATTAGGTGTACGGTGCTAGAGGTGGTTTCTCATCACACGTTCAGGGTATATTCCATAATTTTCTTGGTTGTTATTAGAAATGACTTATTATATTTATATCGTGCTTGTTTGAAAATATTTATTTACTCTCTAAAATCATGTTCAACAGTGATTTTTCATAAAATGAGATAATATCTCCACATATTTACCTCAATTTATGTAGAAGTATTTCTCTACCGTGTTCCCAAACGGATATATTATTTTTAGATATGACTTATTATATTTATATTTATGAATCCAGTGGTTGTACCTTCCATGAAGTTTTTTGAACCTTAAGTCCATAACCACCTTCATTCCTGTCCTCTATTATTATTATTATTATTATTTAAAAAAAGTTTCATGCACGTATGCTTAATAAAGTAAAAATAAAGAATATCGAGGATTCGTCTAACTGTACTTTAGTCACATGGGACCCTTAGATATTTAAAATTAGGAATTAGGCGTTTTATTATTTACATATATTTAGGATAGAATCTTCTATTTCTTAAATATATATATATATATCCTTTGTCCCAAAAATATAAAACCAACTTAAATCAGAAGTTATAAATTTCAATACTCTTGAGTTAGTCTAACCAATTTAACATTCGTGCATTTCTATAAATATCGTCAATTTTTTTCCTACCAACTCATAAGAAATTATTATAATTTAACTTTAAAAAAACAAAAGGCCTAGACAAGACATGTATTAATAAAATATTTCTATATATGTTCACCAAAATAATTTTAAAAAAGATTCTATAGGTGTGCATTAAAGATATGAATCCCCAAGACTCTAACCTATTATCTATATATATGTCATGGGAATTAGGAAATGCCAAAGAGAATTAATGTTTGGTTGCTATACTTGAGAATGCTTGAAGTGTTAAACAAGATTGTTTGGTTCATATGACAAATTTAAAATAGTGAATTGATATGTTTCATTAATTCCCTCATCCACACACACACAGCTATCTCCATTGATGTGGTAATCATGGTTGCTTAAAATGGAATTATATCATATTTCTTCAATATCTTTCTTGGTAAGCTTCTACAATCTCACTCATGTCCCATTATGTATTTTCCCTATTAAATAGAAAGTGGATATACCTAATTTCAGGCATTATATATTCTTAATATAATATAGGCGAATATTAAAAAAACTAGTTATTTGTAAAAATTTGGGATATTTTTGAAAAGAGATACATATTTAGGAGACAAGTTTAAAATTTTATATTTAAGATCAAAGTGAAAACGAATAGAAGAGTACTTATATTTTTGCCCCGTTTGTTTTTGTTTACATACAATTAAAAATTATAAAAGTATAGTTAAATTTAATTCATCAGTCTAGCTTTTGACAAAAAAAAAGATCACAATATTCTAGTATTATTCTTAGTTAAGTCGTGCGAAGAACTCGCTTCTGAACATGAAGTGAAGGAGAAATTCAAAAAAAAAATTATTATAGTTTAATTACCTCAATGTTAGATCTAGTCTTTATAGTTTATTTTGTTTAAATCAAACCCTTATTGTTTGAGCTCGAAAACTTCAATTTATGAAATTTTGTTCACAAAAATAAATTGATATTAAAACGGTGTTGAATAGAATAAAGAATCTTATAAATGATGAAATTATAAAAATTAAAATTAACTAGGAATCTGATTTAAATTTTAGGTAAACTATAAGGATGTGCAAATTAATTTTTCCTAAAGTAAAAAATCATACCTTTTCAATACAAGATGTTTTGTGGTCCATGTATGGATGAATGCCTATAATGGATCAAACTATAACTCTATAAGGGTTCAACTAGTGGGAAAAAAATAAAATTTAGGGTCTAATTTAAATTTAAAGCAAACTATACAGAATCTGCGAATTAATTTTTCCTAAAGTAAAAAAAAATCATACCTTTTCTTTTCAATACAAGATATGATGTTTGTGATTGTGGTCCATGTATGTGAGAATGTTTTTGTTCTCCTTATTTTTTTTAATACAAAAATGATGCTAAAGTCTAAAGGGAACTCATCATAGCGTTATATTCTATAAGCTACATATTTAACCTGAAACACACACTTGATACAATGTGTCCGTTTAGGAATGCGATAGAGAAATATTTTTACGTAAGTTGAGGTAAATATATGGAGGTGATTACCTCATTTTGTGAAAAAATACTGTAGAACGTGCTTTTGGGGAGTAAATAAGCTTTTCCAAACAAACACAATGATATACATATATATATATATATGCAAAACAAGTTCTTGGACAATATATTCACCACCCCAACCAATTTTATTTTTTGGTTAAACCACCCCAACTAATTTTTCATCACCACCGTTCTAGGGAAAATTATTGGATATATTGATATGAACGAACCATGAAACTAATATAATATTTCAATTATATATTTTTGCCCCATCCTTAATATAAGTCCTCCTTGACTTTTTTTTGAAAAGATTAAGAAAGATAAATAAATTTATATGTTTATTATTTTTTAAAACTAATTTATCTAACTTATAAACATATATATAATCTAATGATACATATAAGTATGTCATAATAAATTATCTAAAATGGTTTATTTAATTTTATTAATCTCTTTAAAATAAGTCAATTGAGATTGTTGACATATAATCTAACGACAACGTTTAAATTTGGACAGTTGATTTAGGTCTAGTTATTTGAATTTGAAATTGTAACTTTCATACTTTTTTTAATAAATAAAATAATTTGCGTCTTTGGACCCCTAACAATGACGCCCAACAAAAAGAAAAGAATTTACAGGAAGAAATTAGTAGTCAAATGATGCAAATGCACGAAAAATTCCATCATATACACATTTTTCAACAAAAATTAGTACGTATATAATAGTATAATAATTGGTATCTTGTAATTTAATATATAAATGACTCGAAACTGAAACTCAAAATGATGGAAGAGATCAAATGCTTTTCTAATTTTGTTTATATATTATTTAGTCTAATTTTATGTGAGCTTTTCTCGTCAAATCAAGTTCAATCACACCATCTTATCACTAAAATTATTGATTTTAATTTTGATGAATCAAAATTAAGATAAGGACAGTTTAATGTATCAAATATTATATTAACCTTAAATTTAAAATTTGGAGCTAATACACAACATTTTTTCACTCTTCATTGCCCAGAACTTAGTTCCATATAATTGATCCGTTTGGGAACGTGAAAGAGAAGTACTTTTACGTAAGCCGAAATAAATATGTGGAGGAGATTATCTCGTTTTACGGAAAAACATTGTTGAACGTACTTTTGAGAAGTAAATAAACTTTTCCAAACAAGCACAATATCGTTGTCCTCCAAATGATGGGTAAATATGTAATTCCATCTTCATTCCTTTGCGTTGCGATTGAGTGAAGAGAAAATAAGTACAGGAATGGGAAGAGCAAGTTAAGAGGAAAAAAAATAGACATCCTCTTATTCATATGATAAAAGAAAATTAAAGAAGGAAAAGTTAGGAGAGAAAAATAAACACCCATTTATTTTTTTTTTATCAAAGTTCTCTACAAAAGTCTATAAGGATTTTGAAATAAAAATACAATTTTTGAAATTGCCCTATAGGAGGGAGAGAGCAAAAGATGATAGTTGTGAGTTATGACCCATATTTATTCTTTTAAATTAATAAATTTTCTTTTATCTTTTTTTTATTAATTCAAATATAAGGAGAGAAAAAGTATTATCTATATTTTCTTCTACTTTTTCATATTTTTTCCTCTTATTTTTCTCTTCTCATACAAACAAACAAAGTGTTGACGTGTATAGACATATATTTATAAATAATTTAGAGTAATTATTCATATCTCAAAAAGGAGATAAAGTTGCATTATTTCAATGATTACAATCAAGAATTCAAAATGGTGGAGGGGGGTCAGTCTTAAAGCAGGAACTGGGTCTTATGATATAGGGTATGTCCCAATTCTTCCAAGCAAAAAAGAAAAAAGAGAAAGAAACAATTCAAGTCAAAAGTAATAATACACAGAACATAGTCATAAACAACAACAGACAATTTAAAAAGCATTCTGGGATTAGGCAGAATTACGGCACATTTGAGGGTACAAAAAAGAGTACAAATTAAAGTGTTGTTTTCCCTCTGATTTTTTTTTTCTGGGTTGGGGACCCTCCTTCTCTTTTTCTCTTTCACACACCACTTTAGAAATAAATAATGGCTCTGTTTGGATAGTCTGTTTGGACATCTAAAAGCCATTCCTACTTTTATCAAGATAAAACTTCTCTCACATATTTACCTCGGAATCTGTGTCCGTTCTCCCAACAGGTTATCCAAATACACTAAATATGTTGTTTTGACTATGGAAAATGGTACACTTACTTATACTTTTAACTTTTGTTAAAAGACAAATATATATTATTGTCGGCCACAACCCAAGGTATTGAGAATTCATTGGACGTAAATTGAAGTAAGTATGTGAAAGAAATTTTATTTCGATTTATCTGTAACGTGGTTTATACGTGTTTCCCAAATAAACACCGAGTAATATTTATATTCTTGGGTCGAAATTTGATTTGATTCGGATTGTCTTGACTATCAAGATTTGAGAATTGATCTGGTATAATTTTTTTGATACACAAATTTTAAGAAAGGGGTTGGGCTCACCCACGATTCAAGGGTAGGGTACCTAACTCATGATTCATTGGGATCTGGTACAATTGAATGGGTTTAATTTTTATAACCATTTTGATCTTATTTGGTTGGACCATCCCTTAAACCATTCTGTTCGATTTTCAATACTTTGCGAACGTATTATCATATCGTATCTGCCTTTGAATAACCGATGGTTGTTGTAAGTGATGTATACTACGTCATGATTAAGTGCATGTTTGGCAAATCTTTATCTCAACCGTGTATGTAAACTAAAATATAAAGCATTTTGAAATTCATAAAAAACATCTTGAATTCCGTAAATTTTTATAGGAATCCGTAACTCCTTTATCTCAACAGATTTCCAAATACACACTATACATATTTAGGAAAGCGGTAGAGAAGTACTTTTACGCAAGCCGGGATAAATATGTGAAGATTATCACGTTCTGCGAAAAACCACTGTTGAACGTATGTTTTATTTTTATAATCGCTTTGCCAAACAAGTACACTAAATTGCATTATTTAGGTTGATGACATGTTATTGTTATGTGTAGTTATCTCCCAACAATTATTTTTCATATTAATTTAAGACTGAAAATTCAAAATTTTAACATTGGGTGATATTTGAGTATTGTTGAAATCAATTGCAAGCAGTAGCTCAATCATTAATGTTTTAACTTTTGTTGGACCAACCTTTGAACCATTGATTCAACCGTTTCAGTAATCAACCTAATTTTCAATTCTTCGATGGCAAGTTATATAGTCTCTTAATTTTTTTACAATATGATGAATTAAAGTTTAAATCTTTGTTAAAGAGGTACCCATATTGAATATCTGGAAATGATTCAAACATCTGTGTGCATCAATCAATTTTATAAAAGATATGATTTTTCTTAACATTACGCTATCCTTGTATATTATTTCCCCCATTATTTTTGACCATATAAAGTTCCACTTGTCTTTTATTACATCCTATACCATAAATTTCTCCTAATTATTTTTTTATCCACAATCCATTATTTACATCTTATACTTTTAGTCCTTTATGTTTGAGTCAGGTTTCATTTTAGTCCTTTAAGTTTAAAAGTGTACTTTTAGTCCTTCAAACTTAACGCCGTTAGTTTCTCTTAACGGAAATTGCTGACTCATCGAATTTAATTGATGACTGTGTAATAAAACGTTGACAAAGCATACTCACATTTTAATTTTAACTTAATAATATAATAAATTTGATATTTTAAATTGTGTAAATTAAAAAATATTTAAAATAATAGCGTTAAGTTTGATGAGTCAACAATTTCCGTTAAGAGAAACTAACGACGTTAAGTCTGAGGGACTAAAAGTGCACTTTTTAAACATAAATGACTAAAATGAAACCTGACTCAAACATAAAGGACTAAAAATATACTTTAGCCAAATAGATATTTGTGGGATTCACATTAGAATATACTTGAAACATTTTTATTCAGCAGAACATAGATGATATGTCATTTCGAGAGCATGTAAGTATTTCTCTGACTTTTAAACAATCACTTTCTGCCCCTATAAATTACAATAACAAAACAATAATGTAAATTTTTTTGGGTGCAATAATGTTATTTTGATTACACTAGATAATAATATTTTGATTAGCGGTTTTGAAAAAGGTCCTTATCCACGCTTTAGAAAATAGATTAAGAGAAAACTTAGATCAAATTCTATATATGTCATTAAAACTAATGCAGTTAATCTCAATTAATAGAAAATGCTGACTCATTAATTTTTGTGGTAATTCTACGATTAAATGCTATTAAAATATGATTAATTTTTCAAATATAAAATAATTGTATTAAAGAATTAATATTTAATATTACTTAATTGTTACATCACCATTTAAATTTGTTCCGTTGGCATTTTCCATTAGGTGGAACTAACGACATTGATAATAAATGATTAAAAAGTGAACTTTTTAAAATTAAAAGATCGGATTAAAATTTGATGTAAATTTAGATAACCAAACATATAATAATTTATCTTAAATGATAATATTTAAAAAATATAAAACATAGTTATTCATGATTGGAGAACTCGCATAATAGATAAACAAAGAAGATGGCCAACGATCAATAAGTTTTATTTTTTATGCATAATGATCGCTAAGAATTTCCCACAAACTTCAACTAAAATGGGTTTTAATATTATTAGACCCATACTTAATTGCTAAAATGGGCTTTAATATTATTAGATCCATACTTAATTGGGCTTCGTTTTACATTGGGCCGTTACTCTGTCCAAAAAGCCCAATGAATTATCCAATATGCATTATTGCTGTTAGGAGCGGTCTTCATTGAAGAAAGATAGAAAAAATGGGTAACGAATCCCTATTTAGTATTTTTTTTATTGTTTAGAAAGATTTAATATAATGAGATACACAAAATAGTAATATACTCTACTTCACATTCGAAAGTTTTCATCAATTTTTCCAAATATTTATTCAAAAGCATTGTTGTTTTTAGGATCCGGATCCATTATTCATCCAATGGAAGCTATTGTTGGATATTCTTCAGATAAAAGTCAATATACAAATATCCGAACCATGGACAATAAAATTAAAATTAAAAAACATTCAAATTTCATGCATAATATCATAATCATATATATTTTTTAATTTTTAAGACCTATATAAAATTTCTTAAAAGTTTCATAACACATATTCAAAATATATATTTAAGATTTTATTTCCATTCTTCTAGTTTTAATTGTTAATTAAATCATATTTTGAAAATATAATTTTAATTCATATATTTTTAAATTTTTCGTTATATAAAAATTATTTGTAAAGTAAAATTTTTTAAAGTTTTAAATAGGGGTTATTGTATATCATGGTCTTACACTTTTACAATGATATTTCTGAAACCTTAATTAATAAATGGATCACATGGAATCCATGGTACTTTTATGGTTGTCAAAGGAAAGTGGGCCTTAGTGATAGGCCCAAGATTTCCTCCACTTCTGTTTACACTGGGCCTTTATTGTCCAAAATCCCAACAAATTCTCCAATATTTCCCATTGCTGCAGGGCTCAGCTGTGATTGCCACCTATATAATTATTTGGGAGATTTATTGTAAGGTCCCAAGGAAGAAAGTTATTTATGAAAAGGTCCGAAGAGATTGTCAATGATAAGTCGAGGAGCACCATTGACAAGTAGAGAGTTGCCATTAACAACTCTTAGTACATTTTCATAAATAACTTCATTCCTTAGAACCTTACAATAAATCTCCCTAATTATTTTCAATAAAAATATGAAAAAAAAAGCTCTTTGACACAGATACACACAAGTGGAAGGTCATAGGCTTAATTCCACCTTTAACTTCAAACCCTAATGCCCCGTTTGGTACGCGGAATTGGTTTTGATGGAATTGGAAGTGGAACTGGAAGTGGAAGTGGGATTAAAAGTTTATTTGTATGCTAGAAGTAGTGGGGTATTATTTTAATTTAATATTTATATTTGTAGTGTGAAAAGACAAATATACCCTCTACCCAAAAAAAAATTCCCCTCCCCCACAACAACTCTCCGACCCAAACAATCTCTCTCTCTCTCTCTCGAAGCACAGTAGCCTTCGTCCTCCACCACGCCGGTGCCGCGACCTCCAGCTTCCATCTTTGCAGACCACGCCACTGCTCCAACTTCCATTCTTACCTTCACCACTTCCATTCTTCAGACCACATCTCGGCGACCTCCATTCCATAACCCACAGCAGCCATCGACCACACATAGCTTCACGAGACACCTCCATTCTTCAACGCCCCTACACTCCAGACGCAGCCACCCCCATTCTCCAGCTTCACCGTTCCGTCGACAGAGATTTTCCCATTCATTCAAGTCAGGAGACGAGGGGCGAGAGAAAAGGAGACAGCACGCAAGACTTGGGTCAGAGGGAAGCTGTCGGAGGAGGATCTTTGGGTCAGAGGGAGGGAAGCCGTCGCCAGAGAGGGAAGCTGTTGCCGGAAAGGGAAGCCGTCGTCACCATCGCTGAGTGGAGAGATAAAGGCTGTGGGCAATGGTGGAAATGAGGAAGTTGGAACTCGGTTCCATCCTCAAGTGGTTGGAACCGAGTTCCAATCAATTTCATGGAACTGGGTTCCACCGGGAAAGGGAACCCAGTTCCAACATACCAAACCATGGAAGCGGTGGATTCAGCTTCCACTTCCAATTCCCAGCTTCCACTTCCAACGTACCAAACGGAGCATAAGAAATGCTTGCACTTCTACAATCACATATTCCTTTATGTTCATAACATATATCACTTGCCAGCAATATTGTGCATGTTTGGGAATCTATTAGGAGAGTGATGTTATACAAACCGAGGTAAATATGTGAGAGAAGTTTTATCTCAGTTTGTGTACAATGGGGGCACAACGTACTTCCCAAATAAGCACTAAAATTGGCAAAAACAAATCAATTACCCTTTTTATACATAACATTAATTAATTATTCTTTAAGTACCTTGTAGCATGGATTAATGAATTCTTTTACAATGCAATCTAAATCGCGGAATGGATGGATTTTTTTTATTATTTTACAAAAACACAGTAAAAAAATATAGGAGTGTTTTTGGGAATCCGTTGGGAGAAAAGAATTTAGGTCACGTTTGGTACCATGGAATTTGGAGGCATGGATATGGAAATGGAATTGATTTCCATATCCATGCATGTTTGGTGGAAGTCAATTCCACCAAAACTATGGATTTACAATTCCATTTCAAAAGTTTGGATTTGTAAATTCATGGAGATAATTCCATCTAATTTTTTTTTAAAAATTTTTAATTTGATTTAGGTAGTTTTAAAAGTTAAAAAAGATTTTTTAATTTAGAAGGCCTAAACGTCTTTTTATCTAAAAATCATACCTCATTTCCATGACATACCAAACATACTTTTAAACCTCATTTCCATTTCCACATACATATCTATATCCATCGAAATGAATTCTACGTATCAAACGAGATATTAAATAAATTTTAAGAAGAATAAATTTTAAATTAATTTTTATAAATTTCTATTGATTTTACAGATTTAAAAGATAATTTTATCTTATCTTACGTATAGAATTCACAATAAGTTCTGCGTGCACGTTGTATTTACTGACCCATTAAAACCCGGCAAGGCGCTGTAGTGTGTAACTGTGCAAGTGTCCTTCAACGGACAGATGTTGTATTCCTTTTCACCACTTTACAGATTTTCTCTCATGGCTTCCAAATCTCACCGCCTCCATCAAAGTATTTCTCTCTCCCTTTCTTTACAGTCCACACACACACACACACACACACACACACACACACACACACATCTATCTGCTTCCTGTGCTCTCTTATTTGGGTATTTTTGTTTGTGTTATTGCATATGCACGCAGTAATATTCGCGGTTTTAGTGGGCATTTCGCTAATTTCAGTTTCCATTTCGTGTTGTATGTAGTTGCGGGGTCCAACTTCCAGAGTTCGACAAAAAGGGCTAGAACAATGGCCACTAATTCTTCTATGAAGGACGCTTTTGCCAAATATGCTGAATATCTGAATAACCTTGTAATGCCTCTTTTCCATCTCCTTCCACCCCACTCCCTTGGACAATGATAATGTTCTGGTGTTAAGAATTTCATATTTACCCTTTGAGTGTCATTGGAATAAATGATTAGTTGTGTTCTCATTCGGTTTTTTGTTCGATTAGTTGCGGAGATTAGGGAATCATTGGTTGGGCTGAACGAGCTACGATAACATAGGAAGTCCTTTTTTTTTTTTTGGATTTTTTAGCTACGATATCTAAATAATTTTCAATTTTAGAGTTGGATTGGTTAGGGATTGATTCTCTGGCACCTAATGTTTTGATACCCTTGTCTGTTTTCATCATGCCACTAGAATCCCCCCCCCCCAAACAAATTGAACCAAACATTCAAACACTATGTTAGGGTTACTGATGAGGTTGGAAATGGCATCAAAGCGGAAGCTTGTGACCTGTTTGTGGTCGTATTGTAGTGAAAGAAGATTTAGGACAGTAGAAATTTTAGTCAATTAATCCTTCTGCTCTTTTACTGTTGCGGAAGGACATGTTGGTTGTGGAGATTTTTATGTAAGAAGTATGGATTCTGATACTTTGGAGCACACTTTCCTTTATAGAGGAATTCGCTTCACCCATAATATCCATCTTACTGTTACAAGTTGTATGTATGGCCCTGAATGTTCTGTATGGTTAGCCATTGATGATATTGCTAAATTTTGAAAAGCATGGCTCCGTTTGGATAGCCCGTTGGGAAAACGGACACAGATTCCGAGACAGTTTATGTGAGAGGAAAAGTGTCTCGGTAAGCGCACCCGTTGTGCAAATGGGCAAAACAAACGGAGCAATCTCTATTTGTGGGTGGTGTAGGGGCAGTCAGCAGACACTGCTTGCTGTTGTTTTAATGCCTGGTAACTTTATTTGTGTAGAATGACAAACGCGAAAGAGTAGTAAAAGCAAGCCGTGATATCACCATGAATAGCAAAAAGGTCATATTTCAAGTGCACCGGTAACCTGTTTTCCTCCCCTTTGAACTCTAATTTTTTTGACAAATGGTAGAATTTTATCTCGGTGTAGCTTACTCCACTTAGTGGAATAAGGCTTGTTGTTGTTGTTGTTGGTAGAACTTTATCTTTGCAGAAATCATTATTATTCATGCTCATGTTGACATATTCTAATTTGTTAATCAGTATGAGTAAATATAATAAAGAAGAAGTTCTTGAGAAAGCAGAAAAAGACTTAGCAGCAGTCACGGATCAACATGTGTCTCGACTAGTCAAAGAATTGCAAGGAACTGACTTTTGGAAGCTTAGGAGAGCATACTCACCTGGGGTATCCTTCATTACCTACCCTCTTGAGGATAGACTTACTGTTCCTTAGTATCCCCTAATACCTGCCGTGGATTTGGCAGATACAAGAGTATATTGAAGCAGCAACATTCTGCAATTTCTGCAAAACTGGAAGTCTTTTGAAACTTGATGAGATAAATTCTACTATATTGCCACTCAGTGATCCATCTCTTGAGCCTCTGCAGATAAATATCCTTGACTATCTTTTAGGGGTAATATTTTATAATGTTAACTATTAGTTTTTATTTATTCATCTAGTTCTACCCAGTCTTTTTACATTTTTCAATCTATTGCCCTTTCTTTCTATCTCTTTTCTTTTTACTTTTTTTTAACAATCTATTAACAGTATGAGGATTCAAATGCTTGAAACTTGTTTATTCTTTCACTCTTTTCTCATGGAAAATGCACAATTATTTTACAGCTTGCAGACTTGACTGGAGAACTAATGCGTTTGGCAATTGGTCGAATATCTGATGGTGAGCTTGAATTTGCTCAAAAGATATGCGGATTTGTTTGTGATATATACAGGGATCTTACCTTGGTGGTACCGATTATGGACGATAGTTCTGATATGAAAATAAAGATGGATACAATGCTCCAAAGCGTCATGAAAATAGAGAATGGTAATGTGCTGGCGGTATCTTCCAGAAATTTGTTTCCATGGCTAGTGTTCATCTATCTCACAGTTAGATGCCTTATAATCTTTGTTGGAGGTACAAACTGAACAATTTAAAGAGTTTATTGGAAAAGAATTTGTTTACCTCAATATCCCCTCTTACTTTTAAAAATATTTATGACCAGAATATTTATAGGATCATGAAAAATGTGGCTAAAATCAATCGAATGGAATATCTCTCAGGGCATCTATTGCAGTATATTTCTGTTAAGAAATCATGAATCCATCTGCATGAGTTAGTTTGTATCTTAAAAAAAAGATAACTTGATAATCAAGTGCTGTCTCTGTTAGCTGAATCAATCAACAAAAAATACGGGAATCATGCATACTGTGACCTTCATTGATTTTTCTTGTCACATCTGTCACAACGATTGACTTCTCTTACCACAACAACTTGAACTTATCTAAGATCTTCTACAGTATTACATGAAGAGAACGATGACAAGGTTTAAATTAATTCACTCCTTTGGGGAAAGAGTTTGTTTTACAACATATTTTTTCTTTGATTTAAGAGCCTTCCTTGAGTGAATGTCATTGGTATCAGTGTGATGACAATCTCATTGTATACATCAATCATAAATCTCATGGTACTCCTAGAACTATATTTATGAGTTGAGGCATGACTTCTAGATCACCTAGTGCATGGCATGTGATGGTGATTTGATTTAACTGTTTGCCGAGTTAATTTTGAATTCTTTCTGCTGCAGCTTGCTTTAGTGTTTACGTGAGGGGATCTGAGTATATTCCACTGCTTGGATCTAATGATCCAAGTTCTTTCTTAGTGGGATTGGCAGATATTGATCTATGAAGCACTCTCCTTCTGCCTTTGCCTCTTGGGTTTGTTCTTCTGAATGTCTGTTAGAACTCTTCCATTTTAAAAAGAGCATTCCTTACTGTTTTACCTTTTAATGCCTGTAAAGTTATATTTTGCAAAATAGTTTATCATTGGAGGTTAGTGAAGTTTTGTGTCTCTCTGTGCATTGATCATTGTTGGTAAAATTTTGTACAAAGCTTAACATGATCACCAGCTTTGTAAATTGCAGCTAATACTCTGGGAAGATGGCATGTATAACTTAGCTGCTGTTGCTCAAGGGCCGAGCAGATGGCATACAATCAGTTAGACCTGGACTTTCTTTGATCTTAAAGAACGCTTTAACAAACAAACTCAATCGTGTAAGCCTCCATCTGAGAAGAGTTTCTTTCTTTCTTTTTAAGGTCTAAGGGTACTTGGTGTTGGTCAACCAATTAGGGTAAGCGTCTTGTGGTGGTCATGTTTGGAAATACTAGGATAATTGTGTGAAGGGGTTAATCACATGTACAAGATGTTAATATGTTTGTCTGCCTTCTTCACTGAGTTTTTCATCTAAAGTTCTAAACTACTCTTACATATCTGACTGATTCAGATTCAAAGTGTTTTCTGTATTTACATAAAATTTTGGATTCAAACTCAAGATTTTGTGTTTAAGTGGGTAAAGTTCCTTCCTCTGGGACCATCGTCTATTGGTAGGAAGGGAGTATTATATATGTATGTATATCCAAAATTTTTTTTTTAAAAAATCTTTCCAATATGACAATAATAACTCTTAAGTAAAATTAAAAGATCATGAAAGGAGGCAAAACATTTTGACGAAGACAAAATATTAAAGACTTTCTAATCCTTTGAGGACGACTTTTAAATATTAGAAGTTCTATCAAAAGCTTGAATTTTCCAAAATCCAGAAAATAGGAAAACAACCAAGTGCTTGTTTGGGAACTCCGTTGGGAAAATGGATTTTACAGATTTCGAGACATTTTGGGAATTTCGAGATGGTTTTACGGATTTCAAGATGGTTTTTACAAATTTCAAGATGGTTTTGTCTCGACTTACGTGCACCGTTGGGAAGAATGGCTTCCCAAACAAGCGCCAACTCTTTGAATCCCTTATCCACTTGTAGGTACCTTTGTCGGCTATTTGATTTTTGGGTTAAGCTTCAATTTTATCCTATAGACTTTTACGTATGAGCTGTTGATGCCAGAAGGTTTATCTAACAAAGTGGTAGTTAATCAAGAGCAATAACAAAGTGGTGTTGTACTCAGCTTCTTAGCTTGATCTAGCTGTGGTTGCTTGTTTGTGATAAGTTAACTATGAATTTGAGGTTAACTTTTGACTTCTTGCCGGAGTGAGGTGAGAGCATATATTGAGTTACTCCATTCAAAGATCAAGTGTCGTAAATGACACATACTGCAATCTGCTTACCATAGTTTTCCCCTTTTTATAAAATTAGGTTATACCCTTATTCGTTATAGAAGTCCACCTAGTTTTCTTAAATATAGTTGAATTAAATAGTAGAATCTTCTCAAAGCATTTTAATAGTCAAATATAAATTGTTAAAATATAAATTCCTTGAACTATTGTATGAGGAGCAATGACCACCTACACTATCTATTGGAGGAAGCAATATTACTCGAGTGTTAAAGTCATTACAACATATTATCCTTTAGCTAATCATGTTGACCTGTAAGTCCAGATTGACTTTGTATTGAAGAGCTTTCATCCCTAAAGTATTTATGGAATATTAACTGAAACCTTAAAGTTCAACAATGTGGAGCTATTGGTGCCCTTGCCTCTTGTTTTTTCATCATGACCTTGTGTTTAAGCATCATGACACTGTGTTTAGGTATTGCACATTTTGTTAATTAGGTGTTTATTAGTCAAAAATTGCCCATCATCCTGAACAAACAATCAATTAGAAAAGTTGTCAGTCACAAGTTATATATGTCTATTTTAACTTTCTAAATAAGCAGCCATTGAACCTGAAAAAAAAATTTCTGTTAGCCTATGTTCAATATTAAATATGATCCAAGTCTTGGTAAAAAAAAAAATTAGAGGAAGAGACAGAGGTCATTTGGCTTACCCACCAAGGATTCATTACTAACGAGGGGGGGAAAGGTTTGTCAGCTCACACTAATCCAAGTTAGTAACCAGCTAAAAGATAAAAAACTTCTTTAAAGTATTCATGATATTTATAAATAACTTTTAACATGTTTAACACTAATCAAGGATAACATTAACCCGTATGAACTCTTATAATTCAATAATTTTTTAACATTATCACTATTTAATATTTATTATAACACATGAGAGTAAAGTTAACACATAATAAATCAATGATAAAATTATACATTCATATGAAAAATTTAATGAGTTGGCTTATAAATACGATCAAATAAAATCTTTTTTCTTTACCCTATAAATATGATTAGATGAATATATGTTAATTTATTTATTAATTTGAATAAAATATTTTCCATGGTTTCACTCAAACCTTGTTATTTATTAAGCATGGCTCATTTATGCTTCATGGGTTCTATGCTTTGGATATATAACACAAGAGCATGGGTTTGAGATAGGATACTTGTGAACTTAAGATTTTCCCCACAAAGTATGTACCAGTCAACAACTACAAGATATAAACTTCTTTCAAGTAGATCCTTATTAACTTGAATAAAACATTTTTCATGGTTGTTCTCGAACATTGTTATTTTAAGTGAGCAAGATCTTTGGAAGAAGAATGAATATGGAGCTAAAACTTCAAGCCATATTTCTCCAACTTCTCTTGGGTAATAGCATTGAGTCGTTCGACCATGTCAGTTGTCAAAAAATTCTTCCAATCTCCAACTTGTCCATGTCTAAAAAATGTCCTATTCTCTATCCCAGACGATAATTTCCCACTTTTATTCACTTCCAAATTGCTCAAGTTCTCAAAACTGCACAGTTTCAGTATATCACCTACAACATCACCATTCTCTTCCTCCTTAGAAAATCCATACCCTATAAACTCAGCCAGATCCTTCAAAACACTACCTGGCCTGTCCTTGAGTTCCTCAAACCTCACGAACATGACCTTCTCTGGCCTCTCCAAGCTCTCCTTGTAGTATCCCAACACGTGATCCCAAAACGGCCCATAAACACTCACCCCTCTGCAAAACTTGTCGAACCAATCCTCAGTCAAATTGACCTCTTGCGGTTTTGGCATCAACCCGTATGTGAAGTGCCAGAGAGAGACGAAGAGGTCCTTAGGGTCTCTACACAAGTACACTATCTTACACCTCGACCGCTTCACGGACTCCGGCAACGAAACGTACGACAGATGGCTCGACAAGAGCCTCGGCGGCGACGAGAGCAAGCTCAAATCAGGCATGTTGTTCTGGAGGTAGAGTTCAAACTCCAGGAAGGGTACAAGAGCATGAGGGTTATTGGTGAGGAGAGGATGAGGGTCACATGTTCGGGTCGGGTTGGGATAATGGGTGTTACGGTTGAGGATGGCGAAAGTGAGGGATTTGAGCCAGGTGGTCCCAGATTTGGGTGATGTGACGAGGAGGATGTCGGAGTCAGAAGCTTGGAAGTGATTCTGACAGTTGAAGACTCCTTGCAATTGCTTTGCAGTGAACCAAAAGCCTTGGTACTCGTAAATCTGTGAACCTATCCAACCCGTTTCAGTGGGTAAGGTGGCAATCGAGTCCTTGCATTCTTGGGGCAAGTCTTCCTCCTCCTGGAGGTACTTGTGAAGCCCAACATCGAAGGGCTTAGAGTTTTCTACAGCCATGATTATAGAGAGAGAGAGAGAGAGGAGAGAGAGGCAGGGAGGGTAGGAGGGATCAATTAATGAGACCGATGAAGAGAAGGTAGTGAGTAGCGAGATTTAAGATGATGGATTTATATAAAATGTTTGAAGTCGAAAGGATAGGTTAAGTTCAGGATCTTTGTCCATAATCAAAGCAGGCGGCGGCCGGCCGTCACCAATGGTGGTGGTGGTTTAAGGCAACAAGGCAAATGCACAATCTTGACATCTCCGTCCTAACTCCATCGCCACAATGACAATATCAATGGGCTGGAAAATGAAGTGTTTGTATAATTATTTTTAAGGAAATAACTCACATTTATAGAGTTATTTTATAGTATTAAAATTACAAATAAGAGACATCTTGTAGACAGTTGTGTTCGATCATGGAGTAGGTCGGAATGTAATGAAATATAAAATGTGATGTCAGAAATTGAAGGATTATTACTAATTTCTTCATTATTTTTCACTCTCGTTTTATTTTTGATTTAGCACCACAGTTTGGTTAAAGGTTCTGTGACTATCTGTGTCTGTACAAGAAGTTGAACATCACTATAAGAAGAACAGATTTGAGATTTCGCACTCCATGTTCTTTAACTTCTCTAAAATGCACTTCTCTGGTATAATATTCTATAAACGAATCATGAAATAAAATTTACATTTTATTTGGAAATAATAGGAAATAATCTTTTTAATTATATTAAGGCTAAAAAGGAAGAGTATAATGGTTTAAAAGTTAATTCATGAATGAATGGTATAAGCATTCGTATAATAACTCATGTAAGTCTTAACATGGACTACGCAGTTAAAACTATTTGAGAGGAATCAATCGGTTTATTCTTATATATTGTGCTTGTTTGAAAAAGTTCATTTATTTTTTAAAAACACGTTTAACAGTATTTTTCGGTAAAACGAAATAATCTCCTCTACATATTTACTTCGACTTGTGTAAAAGTACTTTTCTACCGCGTTCCTAAACGAATACATTATAACTTGGTATAAAGGCAATTGGAAGACATCAAATCCTTGTGTCAAAAAAAAAATCATAAAATAGGCTAAATTGGCCATTACAATGCTCCTCAAAGTCCAAGGAGTCAAATGGTTTTCCTACACAGTGACACCCAAATAGTATTCAAATAAAGTTGACCATTGAACTTTTTTGTGTGTGTCCCTATCCTGCTTCCTATCGTAAATACAACTACTCTGGGTATGAGATTTTGCAGAGTACTAACACCTTATATGTGTATTTGGACTAATTAATTTTTAAATAAGAACTTTTCACTGAATTTCCTCTTTTTATTTGAATATGACCTTTTTAATTTTACACATGAACACTTTATATAATGTAAGCATATTATATTATTTTTGTCATAATTAGATTGATTTTGATTTAATTACAACATGATCATTGACCTTAAAACAGGTGTCTCATTGAAACTTGTTATCACTCTTGTTCTTATGATTAGGCATCAATTAGAAGCAATTTTGATCCTAAATATAAATAATCAACTAACTCATTTATTACTATTTTTCCATATTACCCTTTTCTTTAATTGATGTTTAGCGTTTTTTTAGTAGCTTCCTCAAAATTCACATAATTTAAGTAGGGATAAATTTAAAAATATGTATCAATTTAAGATAAATTTAGTGATCTAAAATTGACTAGAGACAAGGATTAGAGGGAGTAAGTTAAGAGAAATTCATAAATCACCTCATTAAACTTATATGTGAATGTACATTTTCACCCTTTATTTGTTGTATGTTAATTTTGCTCTTATGTGTTATAGAGAATATTAAATATGTTATGAAATTATATAAATGTGGATGTCTATAAAGTTCTTTGGATTCCTCTTAGGATTCTCTCCCTCTCATTACCAAATCCTATAACCTCCCACCCTTATTATTCCCGGTGCTTAATGTCACATTCTTATAACCTCCCATGCCTTTATGTATATCATAATGTGGATTAATCCTTGTGTTTATGGCATTGTGACTCTTGGAAGGATTTGGTGCCTATAAATAGAGTTGCAATACAAAGGTTTGGTTGTACTTGGAATCATATGTGAATGAGAAATGCTCTCTTACTCTCTTCTACAATCTCTTGTCTCATCTTATTTCCTATGCTCTCATATTAGTTTTATAACACGTTATCAGCACGAAGCTCTACCAAAGGCGTATTTTCTTATCGTTGTCTTAGAAATTTCTTCTTCTTCTTCTTCTTCTTCTTCATTATATTTTATTTGATCCATATATCTATGATAATCTAAACCATTATATGGAATTAAAGATATTCTTTTACCGATTGTTTTATATATCGGGTTCCATGGTTAAGATTGGAGATTATTGTTACTTCATTTTAATATCTTCACAAATTTTTTTATTTATATTATATTATGTGGTTATATTATATTTATATTTCATTTGTTTATTTACTCATTTATCATTTATATTTAGCTATTTTATTTCATGTTATATTCTGTTATTTATATTGTGCTATTTATTTATATTATTACATCTATACATTTTTATTTATTTATTGCTCATGCACACACACATATATGCCATATTTAT
>JANTPZ010141821.1:0-13080 GCA_025593235.1 Vachellia pachyceras | reverse complement strand
CCGTCTTGTAAATGGTCCTGCTTGGAGGAATATCCAAAACGACGTTGACGTTTCCTGTGGAATTTTTGACAGTTGAAAATTATGTAACGACGACGGCGTTACGCAAAGCAGCCAAGCCCAGCCAGACTCCTTCTTAAGGCGTGTTTGGTTACTCGTTTTCGGGGTCCTTCGTGGTTCCTGAAAATTATACAATTCCTGGGGACATGGAACACATTTTTGGCCAAACAAGTGGCATTTGCTAGAAGAACGCATGAGGATAGAAGCATCCTGAAGAAGACTTTTTCATCATAGAATTCATTAATTAATTTCCTTGAATAATTTCCTACCAATTAAGACTAACATGTGGAACATGATGTGATTGATGGAATTGGAATAGTTCAGCGTAAGTGATTGTCAGGAAAAGAAAAAAAAAAGAAAAAGGATTGAGAAATCTAGAACTGAAAATATTTATTCACAGAAATTTTAAAACATAAATTATGAATTAATTATGAATTACTTTTTTTTCATACACAGTCCTTATTTTCGGTAAAACCGCTTACAAAATTCTAACTCTCAAATTTTAAAGTTTTTTTTTCAATACATTTCACTTGGAGAATTTTTAGTTCAAAAAAATATGTAATTAAGTTATAGGCTAAGGAGGGTATTTTAATGCAGAAAAATTTTAAACAAATACTACTTCAATCTTTAATATAAGATACAGTTGGCCAATTTAAGGAAATTAAATAAATTTTTTAAAATTATTGATTTTTTGTAAAATACTATTTTTAACTTATAAACTAATATATAATCTTCAAAGAAATCATGCAATATATGCTATAAGTAAATAATTTATTTAGTTTCTTCAATTGGTCAAATAACTCTTTTATCAAGGATTAAAAGTAATATATTATATAAAGATTATTGTGTATATTTAAAAATTATAAGGTGCATCTTCAATAGGGGTGGGAATAGGTTAGGACCCTATCAATTGGCCTACGATCTAGCTTGTTTAGGGTCTGGTCTGGCCTAGCCTGATCTATTTAATAAAAAGCTAGGCTAAAGCCTATTTAAAGATCTAATTATATAAATAGGTCATGCCTATTTTTTTGAAACATGACCTGTTTACATATAAAATAAATATAATTATTTTTATATGATGCAAATAACACTTTTTGTATTTTATAATCCTTATTTTTATATTAAAAACTTATATACAATAAGTATAGTAGGCTAAAAGCCTACATTAAGGCCTTTTTAAAGATGTAAAATAGTAGGCCTAAAGCCTACTTTGAAGCATTTTTAGAGGTTTTCATTAAATGTAGGCATCTAACAAGACTTCAGGCCTTACCAGACCTTTCAAAGGCTCAAGCCTCAACCTAAACAAGTCTACATTCAGACTCAGGTTTAGACCAATGTTTTTTTTTTACAGGCTTAGGTCTATTTAATCAAAGTCTTACATGGCCGGATCTATTTCCATGTCTAATCTTCAGCCAAATTTTAAGTGAAAACTAAATACAATTTCTTTTTATTTTTAGTTTTTAACCCATTTGAAAGTAACTTTTATTCTTTTTTAAAAAGTATAAAGCTTTACCATCTCAACTAGCATAGGACGTTTAGATCCTTTTCTTGTAATCATAATCAACAAATGATTAATAGGAAGAGGGGTCAACACGCAGGATAAGGTGAAGAAAACAGATACAGATAGAACAGTGTGCCCAGAGGAAAACAAATGAAAACAATTAAACAAAAGACTAATTACAATGTTTCTTTGTAATAATAAGATAATGGGCTTAGCTTTTGTCGCTTAAACATTCTTAGGAATTTCAGCTATTGTCAAATTAAACAACACAAGACAGTTAATCAAGAGGACTTACCTATAATATTATAACTCAAAATTCCTTGTTTGACGATTGCAATGAACAAGATTAAAGGTAAAGAGAAAGAAATCAGGAATGCAAATATATATATATCTATATATATAATTTTGTAGTTACTGTTAATTTTTTTTTATTTTGACTGGAAACAAAAAAAAAAGGAGAAAGCTATTGTTATATTCAGATGTCTTTGTCAGGTAAACAAGTTGAGACAATAATCACAAATGCAAGACAAAAACTTTCGTTGCCACCTATGAGGTTTCAGGTTTGGTTTCTGAAAATTTTATACCCGTATACACACATAAACTGCTATACCAACATCTAGTTGATTTAGGGGAACGGATTAGTCCATTGTAATAAGTTTTTTTTTTTGTAAAATTTGCGCACCACTCACAGAAAATTAACAACTATATATATATATGAACCTGATATTTTTTTTTCTTAAAAATATTATGTGATGGCTATCTGAATTATTATTAGCGTTTTCCTACAATTGAAGATTTCCATTTGGATTCCCTCCTTTCAATTATTGGACCTGTTTGTCGAAGTTTATAGGAAGTTCAAATGCACATTCAACAGTGTTTTTACGCAAAACGAGATAATCTCCTTTATATATTTATGTCGATTTGCGTAAGAACACTTTTCTACCGCATTCTCAAACGAGCTCATTAACTACGTTAACGACAAAGGTAAAATATATACTATGATGTATTTGAATAGAAATAAAATAAATATACAATAGCCTTACAACAAGATGTTAACCCTATTTAATCATGTTTTTTATTCATTGTTGTCAAAGTTTTAATCTATGAAATTCAATTACTAAAGTTGCCGTTTGCAATCAGATACGTCTTCAATGGAGTGCAAAAACTAACTAAAATTAACAAAAACAAGAGATAAAGGCAAATTTTGCCTTGTGTGCTGTGCATTATTGTATAAATCCTCAGCTGCGGAGTACAAAAAAATATTGAAATTAAAGGCAAAGGTCAACGTTTTTAAATATGAGTCAGACTTTGTTTTTGGGTTATAACGTGAATACTCGAACCGTGTTTATTATTCACATCTTGTCCTTAATTGCCACCTAAGCTACGTTACTCAAGAATATTGAAAAACATTAATCAACAGACAAATTATAATAATTCATCATGTTGGGTTTTGTGCCTGAAGAGTGTTGTGTCACACTTCTAAAGTTTGTCTGGGAATCCGTTTGTGAATAATTTTTACGGATTTTGAGGTAAAATCTATATTTTGGAAAATAACTTTTACGGATTTCGAAGTAAAACCTATGTTTTAAAAGATTGTGTTTGAGAAGTTATCGGCTTTTACAGAGTTTAAGGTAAAAAGTACGTAGGAAAAAGGAAAAGAAAAAAAATATAAAAGATAAAATTTATTAGGAGAGATGGTGTGATTTGACAAGAAAATAGCTTTCTTAAAACCTAAGTTTTAAACGGAGGTTTTATATCCAAAATAGCTTTTAAAAAAATTTTGTACTTAGACAAAACCTAAATTTTATATAGAAGTTCCAAATAGACCTTAAAGCGGAGGGGGGGGGAATTAGATCAACATGAGAGAGGTCAAATTCAGGGAGAAATGCGACTATTTGAGATAAGAAGAGAGAATGTAATTTTCGCATCTTCACCAGATAATGAACTTATTTGAAAATGCGGTAGAGAAGTATTTTTATGTAAGTTAAGGTAAATATATGAATAACATTATCTCATTTTACAGAAAAATACTGTTGAACGTGTGTTTAAATTTCCAATAAACTCAGTCAAACGGAATCAATTTTTGTAAATCGACGTTTGTGTACCTATTAATCCTTGGAACAGGCTAAAATTTGGTCAGATTGTTCATAGCATCTAGTGTGTCATTCAGAACAGCTCGATTTTTGATTCGATGGTTGCCTTGCGTGAGAAATTGGGAATATGGAATCACATAGCTGTAAATGATGAAGAGAGTATGTCACAGCGTTTGCTGAAATTGATGCTTGGCGTGTTTCATTTGGGTATACACCCTTGTTTTACAGAAACCTTGAATGTGAGAGATTGTGCAAAGAAAAACAAAGCTGAAGAATGGACATGTTAGCTTAATTGTCTCTCTGAAATGGACATCAAATGATATAGTAGCAAAAAGAGACATGCCCTGGTGATTACGATGCAACCTAAGCATTACACTGTAATATTCTATCAAATGACAACCAATTCCCAAGAGGAGTGGGAAGGGCTTCACTTTGGGATTTTTAAAGTATAAAGCTTTGGCCAAAAAAAAGTCAAACAAATCAATGGACGCAAACCAACAGATCGGGTCTAACAGAATGAATCAATCCCCTGTAATGTAATGAATCAATCCCTCATAATGTAATAAATCAAAGTTTAAATCCCTACTTAGAAGGGTTTTTCACTTTGGAATTCTTAAAATATATAGATTTGTGAAAGAAAAGTCAAATGAACAAATGGAGGTAAGATGGTGTAGAAGTGAATAAAAAAAAAAGTAGACTTTTACACACACACAACCCAAAAGAAAGGAGAATCATCTCTCTTTCCTTTGCTTCTAATTATTTTGCTGAAACGGTCATTTGAGTTCATATAAGCATTTAAGATGCTGCTATTGCAATTTTTTTTTTGCTATATTTTTTTGTGATTCCATCCATTTTATGAAGTATTTTAACCGATTTAACGACTACTCAATATTCAAGAATATTTCTTTCATTCTTCATCAATGTTGTTTAGGAGATCTGGTTTGTACATGTGTGTGTCTGTGTTTTTTTTTTGTGGGGGTTGGGGGTACCCTATGTCATACAGGCCATCATGTGTATTTGGTAATGCATTCCTAATCACATTACATGTAAGTTAAGATAAAACTCATTTTACATACTTACCTCAGAATCCGTTAAATCGTTCTCCTTACGGATTCCCAAAATATTCTAAATTCGAGCTGCGTTGAGCATTGAATGGAAGGATGATATTATAATATGGATCTTACGATGCTGGTACAAATGATAGGTGTTTAAAGATGGTAAGCAAAGGCTCATAAATAGTTTAATTTTTACCTCTTAAAGTTCCCTTCTCATAAAAGGTTGTGCATGAGTTGGGCAAAACCAAACAAAGAAAAGCTTGTGCATCAAATGTGGACAAAGCACGCCATGTCCCATGGTATACTAATTGAAATTAACTGTTATCTGAAATTAATTTAAGGACGAAAAGTGGCGGTGAAGTATCAATACATGTGAAATAATCACATAACTGTGAGTTCTCGAGTGAAGACTCACCAACAATTTCATTCTTATTTCTTCAGCTAAAGTGGGAAAAATGAGAAAATTTAGGGAAAAAATCCCCATTTATTAGTGAGAAGGACATAAATGAGTATTGATACTTTATGCATACAAAATTTACCAAGTATTGATTTTTCTACTTACAAAAATTTATCTAGTCCTTCTCACCCATCAAATTTTTTAGAGGGTGCTTTCCCCCAATTTTTCCAAAAAAAATCTTCATTTAAAAGCAAAAGTCGACTGTCAGTCTGTTATCAAATCTGTGGCCAGCAAAATTTCTTTCACTGTTATTATTATTACTTTTTTTGCATAACTTTTAGTTGTCCTTACCCCTCCTTTATTTTCCAACATTTTTCCTAGCACGGTATTCTAACTGCAAAAGTGCCGCAACGGTGTTGCATACCGGAGGACAGAAGTTATCTGACTCAACCAGATGTTGGATTCATCAGATAACATTATTTATATTTTATAACAGCACATCATTCATTTGCATTAGGCATTGGAGGAGAAAGTTACGATGCCATCAATTCCACCAGAGGATGAAATGAATGGCACTTGGCATATGTTAACTGATACAAAAGAGAAATCAATTAATATCTTCACACAATAAGAAAATGGAGCGATTACCACTTCTAGCGTAACCTACCTTGAAAGCTTGGGAAGATTAGACAAAAAATGCTACAGATGTTTTGCATTTTGATTCAATAGCCATACATGGGAAGTCACCTTGTGGCAGACTTCTCATCAACCATAAGGAGCTAGAGGTAAAGCAGTTGAAGTTTGAGTGACATTAAATCACCCTCGTATTATAAGACCCACATAACCCACACTTATGGTATAGCCAATGGAAAGGTGCAGTCCCCTTCTTATCACAATCATTACATAGTATATCCTGGCAAAACAAGTTCAGATGTATCAAGGACAACGAAATTAATGATTCACAGAAAAATCAATCACTTTTAATCTTTTATATGATGTAAGGATGTTGCCTTAATGGCCTAATGCCAAATACGGACCTGTGTCTACGTTATAATGGCTGTCTGAAAATTAATACGAGAACATAGTTTTGGAATCTAAACACTGTATCTAACAAGACAATAGATATAACTTCCACTGAAATTTAACCCACAATGAAAATGCCAGCTTTGACAGTCGATGGTCATGGATTTTTATCTAAAGCTGGGCTGACGTAATTTTTCAGTATAAAAATAGTGTGTAGCCCTATAAAGGTAAAGACAATTTACGAGTTTCTTTGTGAGAGAAATCACGGTTAATATAATTTACCTGGCGGCGATTCTGATATTCTTCAGGGAGTTCCTCAGAAGCCAACAGAGCATCAAGCATGCCAAAATAAACCTACAAATGGTTATCAAAGCAAATACCAATTTTAGAAAAATCACTGTTGTTGGGAGATGATGAACAAAATCTTCCTCAAAAGATTACAAGTTGATAATATGCTTTGTATTTGGGTTATTGATTTCATGTTGAAGTTTAAACATAAATTCATAATGAAATCTCCACTATCTTTGGTCAGCTTTAAGTGCTTCTGCACAGAAGAAGTACGTATTTTCTGATGAATAATATTTATGACTTGAAGTATTCCTATCAGATTAATTTTTAAAAAAACTGGAAATAAATTATGGAAAGGACAAGCGGTCAGTCATAAAGATTGGTTTTTAATGTTTTACAAATGTTCGTTATTCCACATTTTAACATCATGTTTTACTTATGGTTTCTGCTAATTCAATTTCGCAGTCCTTGTGATGCGATTGTTAACTGCAAATTACAGAATACTCATCAACAAGGAATTGCTATCATCCAAACACTTTGCTCATGGTGAGAATTTCAGCTACTTGGATAGATAAGAATGATTGAATATAGGATTTTTTTTATACAAATGATTGAATAAAGATTTGAGTGTGGAGTGAAGAGGAAGGGAATAAAATATGATATTGACTTGTTTTATAAAAGCATTATGAAGTTTTATATGAAAGAGGGTATATCTCATACCGCCATATCTCCTAAAGATTTGCGACAAATCGGACAGGTGTAGTGACTACAGGTATATGCCTGAAAACAGGGGACAAATGAAGAGGTTATCATGTCTATACACAAAATTGCATTCCACAATCTAAAAGAAAAGAGGCAAAAGATGATAATGACCTGAAAGCAAGTGGAATGCATGAAATGGCCACAAGGAAGAGCTCTGACAGAGGTACTAGATGTGAATAGAAAATCACAGCAGATGGGGCAGTTTGTTTCTAGGCTTTTTTCCTGGCACTGATGGTCAACTAATTTCATTGACAAGCAACAATTACATTGCATACAATGGAAGGAATCAACACCAAGTCCTTTCCCCAAACGGCATATATTGCAGAAAGGGCAATGGTAAACTGCCCTGGAAAAAATGGTATTATTTTGATTAGAATCACAAATGATGCAATACTAATAACAAAGAATTGAACTCAGTTTCTCAAATTATTACAGAATTAGGGAGGAATATAGGACTTTAACCCAATTTAACAAAAAATAACACCACAAGGAATCAAATACCTTTCATCATCAAAAAACTTGCAAATACTACAGTAGTATTTTGCCATTGTCAGACCACCACAAGAAGGTGTTGCACAAACTGATCCAATTGGCTGTAATTGCAGGCAGCGCATGCACATCATCTCAGTTGTAGCCTTCCTGCAAGCACATTACTATATAGTTTATATGTGCTAAAAACTAGGTCAAAAAGAACACACACACAAAGATGTGTGCGCGCGCACGCAAAGTTACCTATCCATGGAATGGTCACTGACTTTGTCATGGCAAAACCTGCAGGAGAACAGCCTTCCACAGCAAGCAGCAAGAAGTTTACAATTTCTTCTGTAATGCTCACAACCAAAGATTATTTTCTCTGGATCATGAAATGAAGGTGATCTTTCGAGTACATCTTCATTTCCAAACTCATTTGTTGTTTCTTTAGATGACTTCTGCTGAGAAGCTATCCAACGACTGAGATAGCCAAAAAATAGATTAAAACGGAAGAAGTGGAATTTAGAGGTTTCTAAAATATTAAAGAAAAACGGACCTAGTCAATAGATTTTGAATAAGATAGGATTTCCTTCTCGGATCAAGAGTTGAATCTCGAGAAACTTTTCTAATTTCTGATTCTAGTTCATTCTGGTTCATCCTGAATATATCTTTCCACCCGGGCCTGAAAGCTTGAAAGCTATGATCCAAATTGCCAAAGGCATCAGCACCTAAATTATTAAAAGCCGAGTGCATTACAAAGAATTCAAACATATGATAACATTTAGTTTGATCATGAAAAGAAACAGCAGGGGATTCACTGTAGAGATCACAAATACTGGAAATAGCAGCTACCTAGTGCAACATGGTTACTAGGTGTGTTTGTGTTTGAAATTGAAGCGGGCCCTTCCCACCACTCATTAAGCCACTCATTGAACATGGTGTTTTTGGTAGCCTGCTTCCATGTGTCCATCATTTTGTTTTGCTCCTCTTGTGTGAGAGCAGAAGTTACCCATGGCAGCATTGATTGAAGAACCTCTGCCCCAGTAGTACCAATTATATGACCAACAATTTTATCCTGTTCTTCCACAGAAAAATGAATGTCAAATAGTGGCCATAATTCAAGTTCCTCACGGAATATATGCTGATCAAGCGTTACTCTAATAGATTTGCACATGCCCTGAATCTTTGTAACTAGCTCATTGTACTGTTGTATGGTATCAGAGCAACCAGAACAATCAGAGGAGAAGCTGGAAAAGTGGTCAGACGAATTCTTATTATTCAAGGATTCATGTAATTGAGTAAGCTCTGAGAGTCCAGATGAAATATCTACAAATAATTTCTCTTCCTGCTTATGGTCCAAAGTGTAGGAGTGGCTCACATTGTGAAGAGCTTCTTTCGATTCTAATGCTGGAAATACTACATCATCCTCTGCATTGCTATGAGCTCTGTACAAACCCCACAACAAGCGGAATCGACCAGTGAACTTCCTCAGGAATTTTTCATCACAATCAAACAATTTTCCAGATTCAACATCTATATACTCCAAGTCTTTACAAATGGCTTTATGAAATTTAAATATGTTATCAATAGGTCGTGTTTTGAACCCACTGTCAGCAGAGACTACATCTGATTCCCAGACAAATAGACTAGAGTTAAGGGAAGGTGCAGAACCATTAGATAAGGATCTCAGAGATTTTGTTGGGACTAGTGAATTTGCTCCCAAATGACTTGCATTTACCCCTAATCCAGGGACACAGCAAGTCTCATTATCAGGTAAGGTAAACGATTCTCTAGTTCCAGTGAAGGAAGAAACATTATTCCCATCTCTCAATTCTAGCTTTCCATGTTTGACTGGTCCGCTACTTCCATGTGCATCATCTTGTAGAATGAATGAGTATTTTTTCTCAGGACTGAATGAAGGTGCACACATGCAGAATGATGGACTAGTGTTTTCTTTCTCCGATAATTTCCTTGCAGAACACAAACCTGTTTGACTTGAAAAGGAATCATTGTTCCTTGATTTTCTTTTGCATGCCCAACCAGAAAACAGTGTAATTAATGCATAATCTGTTGTTGGGGCTGCATTAGATAACTATGAAAGTTAGAAACAGAACAGAAACTTAAACACATTATTTGAGAGGAGGAGACACTACACCTGCCATATACTTATTCAGTAGAAATAACTTTGCTTCTTCTTCACTGAGAAATCCAACCAGCCACGGTATTACAGATTCGATCAATTTCAAAGGCATTAAGAGCAAACTTTCATAAAGTAGTTCCCGTTGTCTTTGGGGGCTAAAATGTTTTCGTGCAAGCGGTATAACCTATCAGCATGAGATGTTTTTAGATAGATCATAATGGCAGCAAGATATGCCCAATCAAAATATTAATGTTTTGATGCTGAATTGAATCACATAGATGAAGTTCCAGCAAAGCATCCTGGTTCTTCAGACAGAACGACATTAAAGCATAGAAAAGGATTGGCTGATTTAGACCCAGGCCGAATTTTTTGCCAATTTTAAAAGTTAAAACAGAGATGAGCTTACCTGAGCTTCCTCATTGTTAAAGTGCTTCAGTATGGCATCCTTTATTTGCTCAGTATGAGACCTCAACTTCATGTATTCCTCAGTCGATGATGAGTTGACTTCAGCATTCTGAATTCCTTCCATCAGGCATCTAAGCTTGTCAAACTGAAGTTCTTCATTGGCATGTTCATCATCAAAAGAAAGCTCTGCATCTATAGCAGGGAATATAACTTTGTCCTCAGCAATGCTGCAATCAAGAAAATGAGAAGCTCACATATCATGTCAGTAATGCAAAGGATCCAATGAAAAAAAAGAAGAAGAAGAAGGATATGTGATATGATATTTTTTTCATCATTATCTCTCTCTCACTGCATTTTTTTATTGTCTATCTTTTTTTTTTCTTCGTTACAAAGCCAAGTGTTAGACAGGCCTTTCTTTACAAGACAGGAATTTACCAAAGTGTGCTAGGGAGCAAAACGAAATCCCTGAAATTGCACATTATTTCTGCACTGAATCATCCAAAACATATAACGGGGCAAAACATAAAATAGGTGTGGGACAGGGGTATGACTTATATGACTTAAGCAGGAAATTATTTACTGTGACTCACACTCCTTTTATGCAGTCAGAAAGATTGTTAATACAATTTAAAAGGCTGCTAGAATGTGAACTTTCTCACTATAGAAATTATAAAGAGGATAAAGATCACACCTATGAAAGATGCAGACTTCAGAAATAAACTGCAACCTTCCATTAAATGCAGACAAATCAGAAAATTTTCCAGAAAGTTGTATCTTCCAAACAGCCTCAGTTAAATCAATCAACTCTTGTTTTATGGCCTTATGCCAAAGTAATAATTCATCTATAGGGCATGATGAATAAGAACTGTTATAATCAACGCTTAGCTCCATCCATTTCCTTTTTCCAGTTTTGAAAGGTTCACAAGCACAATACACCTTTTCAGAACAATTGGTTGAGTCATGTGTCGCAACATTCTCACAATGAGCCTTGGTATTATTTATGCAGCTTCTACATTTAATCTTCACCCCTTCGATCCATCCAAAAACAACCTTGACAATCAGATAATTCAGGTTGAAACAGAATTCTGATTTAATCATTATGTAAGAGCATCTAATCAAATAACACTTACCTGTTGAAGAAGCTTCTCTTCAGGAATTATTGAGCACAAGCACTTGAGCATGTCCTCATGTTCATCGGATGACACATACAAAGCAAGCCAGGGCAGAAATTCTGCCATCATTTTAACTGGTAAGCTGCAAAGAAATTGCCACACCAGTGATGCCTGCTCTTTAAATGAAAAGTTCTCAATAACCAAGGGGAAGACCTGCCCAATGCAATGACTGGATATTGGATTTTGTAGAAGTTGGTATCAAAAACTCTACAGACATGGTTGTTGAAAAAAAGTTTTACAGCCTAAATATGCCAACAAAATGTCTAACAGCACACAATATATCCTATAAATATTAAAGATATTCACATATATCATATCTGGAAAGGCATACCCTCCATAACAGCACCAATTCCATTGCATACAGAGAAAATTAATATGGGTTAGTTTGTCACATAACTAAAACCTCTCTATATAATTGCTGAAGCAAAAAAGATTCATCAAAAGAAAAGAACTGCTTCTACAAAAGATTCTTCAATTGGTTAAACTTTACCATGTGTTTGGTTATATTCAAGCAAAACAAAACACTTTAAATGAAGACAGGGAGACAGCAAAAAGTCAATTCAAAGACATTATGCAAAGAATATCCTTGAAGGTTGAATATAATATTCAAGTTTACCCACAACTCTGAAAGTCTGGTAAATCAATGATACTGCTGGAATCATCATATATTTACCTGCTCCTCTTCCTTAAACATATGCTGGCTAATTGATGTTCGAAGTGCACCATTACAAGAAGCTAATTCTCTACGGTAGGCCTCTTCCTCTAGCAAATTAGAATTTAGCAGCTTGAACAATTGATCAAAGAGAAGACCCTCTCCCTCATGCTCCAAGGAATACGTTCACGCAACATTCTTCGCACGTATATCTAATGCAGGAAATATGACCTGTGAATTCAAAGAAGCGACAACGGTGACCGAATCGAAGAGGACGATACAATGTGGAGGAAGAAAGAAGCTCCACAGCAGTGGAGGGCGTTCAAAGAAGGGCAGAGATGGAGGCATCGATTTTGGGGGAAGAAGGAGGCATTTAGGGATGGAGGAAGACGAGGATTGGGCGCCAAAGCAGAGCGTGCGGGAAACGTTTAATGAAACTGTGCGTTTTGGTGGATGAGGACGGTACGCTGAGCTCAAGAAATGCACCGAAACTGGATCCACCAAAAAGTCAACTACTTTTAATCTGTGAGCCCTACATAATCAGTTTTTTTTCCTCCCTCAGCCGCGTCATCTCTTCTCTTTTCCTCTCTTAGTCCATTTCTTTCTTTTTTTTTCTTCTCTCTCCTCCTTCTCTTCTTCATTTCTTAAGACAGTGCCAATGGCCTGTTAGAACACAGAGGTTCGGAGGCGATCGCACTAGAGGGTGTGTTTAAAAATTAAAAACAATAAAATAAACGTTTCTCAAAAGTTTCAATATGCCCAGAAAGCGAGACGCAACTGTCAACGTTGAAGGCGATTGCACCATTCATCATCGAAATCGAGTACATCAACAATGGAGAATCACCAGCAGCAAGCCCCACCCTCCTCCGCATACCCACCTCAGCCCCCTGCTCCTCCTCCTTCTTCCTTCCACCACCTTCTTCAACAGCAGCAACAGCAGCTTCACAACTTCTGGTCCTACCAGCACCAAGAGATTGAACATGTCAACGATTTTAAGAACCACCAGCTCCCTCTCGCTCGCATCAAGAAGATCATGAAGGCCGATGAGGACGTACGCATGATCT
>JANTPZ010141819.1:0-12188 GCA_025593235.1 Vachellia pachyceras | reverse complement strand
TTACATATTTGAGTCATCTTTCTTCTGTTTTTCTACAAACTTTCTCTGACGCAAGTCCTTGCTAGAATACTTTTATAATTTCCTATTGTAAGATCTTCCTTTTCATATAAGAAATATGAAATTTCTGGCACCATGACTCAGGCTTGGGGTAAAATCAATCAATAACTAACCTTTCATTTTCATACATTCTATACATCTCCTTGGCTAGGCTTATTTAGCCTTGAAGACCAACATAATCTTCATTATTGGAGATATCCTCAAGGATATTTGAACTCCAACCTCAACTTTAACGGTCGTCTTCTTCTATTGGCATGAATTAATTACTCACTTTAACATCTTTTCAGCTTTATATTCTAAGACATTCTATGATTGTCTCAGAATCATGCCAACTTCTCTCTTTATTAGAGTTTCTTGATTTTCACTATTCAACCGTTGCTTTAGGGAAATAAGATCTCCAAGGTTGCCTTACTTCTTACCTCGAGTTTCACTAGTCAGCTTCATTCTTTGCTGGCTTTTACTATTTGCAACCCTTCTTTTTCTTTACTCTTAACTCACCCTTGTGTCTCTTCTTTCAATACTTGGTGAGTTCGTATAATTTCTAGGGTTCTCTGTCTTTCTTCCTTTCTTAACTCGTACTTATAGCCTCATAGCAAGCTTTAGAAAGACATAATACTCCTTTGAGTCATCATATTCCTTTCTGAACTTTAGCACTCTAATAGGGAACTTTTAAAATTTCTTACTTCCCTTAGTTCTCTTGTGATTTCATAATTCAGAGAAACTTTTACTTTACGTTCTAGTTCTCGTACTACTTAACTAGCCTCATGATCAATTACTCACACTTATACTGGAGGCTTAAAGCTTCAATCTGTGAAGCTTCCTGATGTCCTTCACTTCTCGACTTATCTTTCTCTTTAACTGGCTTGATTATTACTTATTCAGGGCTTCCAGTTTTACTCTTTACTTTCATTACTTTCTTGCCTGGGGAATTGGGAATGGCCTTATCTTAATTGACAGTCAGCTATCTATAGAAATAATCAAGGGTACTTTGCCCTATCGGGAAACAGAGTAATTGAACTTCAAATGAGTTTAAATTTTATGGAAAAATATTTCACGTTGCAAGGTTTAAAATGATCCAAATATCATTGGAATTGGAATTTTGTACAGAAAGTTATTACTGTTCAAAGTTGATGAAAAATCACAAAAAATCCTGGGAAAATGAAAAATTACCATATGAATAGTACATTTTCACGAAAGAAGCTGTACCAATTGGACATTAACACATATCAGGGTTATAATCAAAAGTCATTGTGGCGGAGAAACACAAAATTCATCAAGAGTTAGACGTATATATCTACCTAAGCCAAGTGCTTGTTGCAGCAAAACATAAAAGTCATTGTCATTTACTGAGCAAATATTATTGTACATTTGTGGTAGAGTAACACAATACTTCAATCTAATTAACCCTATACAAATAGACATGAAGGGTTGAAACTATATATATTCACCTTGAAGAAATAAGCATTATATATAAATCAAGAAGACGTTTAGTCAACAAATCTCGTATCAAATCAATGTCACCAGCCATATAAACATCGTCATTATTAAAAACCTACAAATTTAAAAACAATTATTAGAACAATCCAAATTCATCAAACTAAATGATTAACTCATCAATATTTGATAGATTACGTACTACCTCTTCTAAATCTCTAATCAATCCACTCTAAATGATACTATACATGTAACTGATGACATAATACCCGCACTCAGTATTGCCTAATTGTCGAGGGCATTAAAGATAAATACATATTGTCAAAACGTATAAAGGGATAAAACGACTTTCAATGAAAGAACTTAAAGTCAAAGTACTTACTTTTGGATAAAATCACTGGGTGTTTTTATTTATACCTTCACGTTTACCGCCCATTATTCGGTATGTCTTGAGTGCGCTGTGATTGAATTGACAATAGTTACATATGAAAAAAAATTTTAAACATCGTTAAAAGTAATAATTTAGAAATACAAAAACTTACATATCAAAAACATATTTTTGCTCTTTTCTGCCTTTCTACCAGACAACGGATCAAACCAATACACAGTATTCACGAGGGGATAGACAACATAGAGACTCCAATGATGACTACAACATCACATATAAATGAAAATGAAGTTAGCAAAACAAGTTAATTATTACCAATTAGGCTAAATATGTTAAAGGGATAACTATAATTCCATACGTTTCAATTATTAGCGCTAGGTAACACATCCTTGGATTAACGTCTGCTCGTATTGTGCTCCCAACGTAATGCACCCGATTTTCTACAGAATTTTAACTTTTCGTTGTATTCAGAGGACATAAAAATCCATACAAATTATCTCTGGAAAAGTCGACGTAAATACTATGCAAGGTCCTATTAAAGAGTTCAATAATAAAGGAAATATTGAATTATATAAAACCTAAAAAATGACATCATCAATTGAAGATAAAAATATAAAAAACTTACAAGATTGCAAATTGAATCCATGCTATATCGAGGTCCTCGAGAGATAAGAATTGTTTCACATCATCATTGTCGATAACGAATTCATACATTTGACCACGACCAACAATCTCATCAACCATCTGCATGGTCACGGGTGTAAATTTTTCTCGTAGTTGCCGCAGCCGTGACAAGTATGGGAATTTTGCAGCTTCTTCTAGGTCAAAGTAAAGTAGAGAATACAGATCATAAATATAATGCCGAAAAAATTAAGTAAGATCATAAGGTGGCTACTAGCTACCTCATGAGGTGTTGTACGTGTAGAAATGAGATTTTTCGGCCAAAGAATGAAGCAACCCTTGGATTAGCCTAAATGGAGTACCTCTCAATTAGGGACTGGAACATCAGAGCCTTCCTCACCATCTTTAATACCTGTCACCGATACGTGAGATAAGCTATCTAGAATTGGCATAGAATGATGCGTAGTAGCTTGCCTGTAGAAATAGCATGGGCAACGGCACGTATTGGTTCATCCAGGTAGAGAGTACAATCCTCTATAACTTCTTCTGAGGGGAAATCAGGGGAAGGGTCAACCAGTGCTACTGTCTCAAGCGAATGATTGCTATCTTTGCTACTGGGAAATACAGGGGAATCGATATTCTTCAGTTCATCAATCATCTTCCTTGATTTCAGGAGAGTTGCGAATTCAACTCTCATCCTAGCTCTCACCTAAGCTCTCATCTCAGCTCTCAACTTAGCTCCCAACTCAGCCATCATCTCAGCTCTCATCTCCTCATGCAGAATTTTCATCAACTGGTTTTATATCTGGCGTTGAGCGTCAAACTCAGCTCGGAGTGATTTCTGCATCTCTGCCACTCTAGATTGAATCTGAGCTTCAATAGATGGTTGAGATGGTTGTCCAAAATATTTTCCTAGACCCATTCCCCTCGACTCCCCGCAAACTTAGGCTGGGTAATCTGGCCTTCCGATCGTAGTCGCTAAGATATCCATCCTCCCACTTTGAGTGAAAGTCCCTTGGCTGGTCTGCTCTGTAAGGTCATCCTGCATCGTATAATACGTCATAAGTGAGGTGCTAATAAACCCAAGATAAACAATCACATATGATTATTATATGTCAGCATTTACAATCCTTCCAGCCACCTCAACAACTGCTTCATTGATGTACTTCCCACATTTCATCCTCACTGCTTTCCATTTTTTGTGACATGGGGGAGGAGCAGGGGCCTCGACGATAACCGTGGGATCTAAGACGGATGCCTCCTCTAATATTTATTGCTCCTTCTCCATCATCTTTTGCCCTTTGACACTGCATATGCACTTAGTTTTTCCCCATGCCATATCCACTTTGTGTACCGGAGACTTATTCCCTCGCAAAGTAGGTGATCCCTTATGTCATCAATATTTTTCCTAATCCCATTCATACACTTGACATAGGGACAAAAATACATTCATTTTTTTCTAGTCGCATTTCTTTTAGTAAATGCAATAAACTCTTCCTACCATTCTCATATTCATCACTAGTTCTTAACGCATTCATCCAAGTACAATCCATTTATAAAACCCTAAGCCATTGTAAACAACATTCAAATTTAAAAAGGAAAATCATAAAGTTATGGAAATATGAAACAAAGGAAATGAAACTGCTCAAAAAAATGTAAAAAAAATATATTTAATCAATATGCGATGTAAAAACAAAGATAATAAATAATGTGCATGTCATCTTTTTAATGGAAAATATTTGATATTTCAATTGATTTTTAACGTAATGTTTATTTCTACATTTTATTTATACAAATCTCTAATTAATAGATTTTAGTTTTGAAACTCCAAGTCTGACTACTTTTATTTATACATCTTGATTAATGATATTGATGTGTTATCTAACAAATGTGATACTGAGAGTAATAAAAGTCCACTTTAAGAAATTACGCATCAACTATTTTTTTGTTTAATTTAAGGAACTAATTGACTATTGTATAAATTAGCATATAATTTAAATTTCATGTGTCATCAAATATAAGGCAACCCAAGCGTGAGAAAGACCCACAAAGCCTAAATGCAGTTTGTGGACAAAACGAAGTGTTGAAGAATTGGCCCAAAAAATGCGTGTTATTTAGTTGAAAGTTAAATATCTAGAGAATATTATTTTATGCCTATAAATTAAGGTAGCATACCTCCATTATGGTATTATTTAGTTGAGGAAGGGAGAGAAATAGAGATAATAAAACAAAGGGATATATGAAAAAAAGAATAACCTTAGTAATATTAGTCTTATTTAATCACAAATCAAATTAGGTACATTGTTATCAAACTTGTGAGTTGACTCATAGGGTGCAATACTTCTACGGTACTATCTTATAAAACAGTATCAACTAGCCTTTAAACTCGTACTAGTATTTGATTAAATGTACGATTTCATACAACAAATTTACATTTTTTTACTTTTATAACTTATAAAATCATGTCAATTCTATTAAAATCATGCAAAGTTCAATTTTTTCATATTTAGTGGACTTAATTATGACAAATTATATATGATAAATTATAAAGTTGGTTGATTTAATTTCAATATTTAAATTTAAATAAAATTGTTGTCATTTTTATATTTTAATTATTTAATTATATATTTTTAATACAAATTTATTGATAAAAGTAAAAACTCTTGCGAGTTTAGCAAGAATTTACAGGACGATCTTGTTAGCGTAGGATTTGATCAAGAGGGGGTGAATTGGTCAATTTATAAAAAATTAAACTTAAACCACAGAATAAAATTAAAGTCACTGAGAGAGAGAGAGGAATGATGAACACAGATATTTATCCTGGTTTGCTCTACTTGACCTATGTCCAGTCCTCAGAGCACCTCCAAGATTTTCAGATCTACTACCAACAGCAAATAAGGCCAATAATGCCTTTACAACGGAGATTCACACTCCCCCTCTCTATATGCAATAAAACAGAGACTCGCGCTCTCTGTTTTCTAACAATTTCACAGCCCACTGGATTCAAGGTCCCAACCTTGAATTTTTCTCAGATTTACAGAAGGTAATGCTCAAAGAAACTCTCTCAAAGAGTAGGTAGCAACTGATGAGGCTTGGAAGGAATATTCAAAGATTTACAGAGAATGAAGATGAAAGCTTTGAAAGCTTGTCAGTACTGTTCTTTTTATATTCTCCGTAATGAATGCTTGGTCTTTTTATAGATGTGAAGTAATAAATTTCCTGTTAGAGTCATTTAAGTGTCCGTTACTCCCATCAACCAACTCTTCGTCTTCGCCATTAATGCTGTAATAAATGCTTCTGAGTAGAGTGGACGACGAAGGCTTGAATTATGCAATGTGTATCTGAGGATAGCTTTTTCTCTTTCTATGATCTTGGACTTCTGCATTTATGAAGGTAGGTGAAGTTAAAACGTTGTTAGTCATGAATAAGGAAGATGCAGAGTGGGTGAAAAGCTATCAGAGAGAGAAAATAGCCATTGAGAAACAATACTCGAGTGTTTATTCAAAGTACTCGAGTGTTAATCAGGCATTTTGAATTTTATGAAATGATACTAGAGTGTTTTCTATCAATGCTTGAGTTTCACAGACACTTTTGAAATTGCTCGTGTTATCTGAGAGTATTGGAGAAGATTTTGAAATTTAGTGTAAATAAAGTGTTGAAATTCTTATGCTTGAGTGTTAGGAATACTTTTAGTTAATACTTGAGTGTTCAGAAGAAAACTTGAAGTGAAATCATTTGAAATATCATAATACTCGAGTGTTGAAAACATAAAACTTGAGTGTTGTCACTTTTCTGCCATGATTTGAGTGTTTAGATGGAAGTGTTGTGTTTTTGAGAAAATGGTGCTCGATACTCGAGTATTCAAAAGTCAATACTCGAGTGTTGCCAACACTTTCACCTAATACTCGAGTGTTGTGCTTGAAGTGCTGTCTTTCATTTAAAAACTTTTACTCGATACTTGAGTGTTGAGAACAAGCACTCAAATATTGTCAACACTTCCTCCACAACACAAGTGTTATGCTTCAAGTTCAAGTACTTTAACTCAATACTCGAGTATTGTCAATACTTCCATTTGTAACTCAAGTATACTTCTTCAAATGTTGAGTATTCCTTTGAAAATAAAACCTGATACTCGAGTATTACAACACATTACTCGAGTGTTGTCAATACTTCAACACCAATACTCGAGTTTCACATGAGAGTATTCTGTCAAAACATATTTTAACACCAATACTCGAGTATTCAAAATCATCACTTGAGTGTTTGTAACACTTCATCTCAATACTTGAGTTTTCACTTAGAGTCTTGGATTTCAGAAACATTTTAACTTGCAATACTCGAGTCTTGAAGTCAAGAACTCGAGTATTATCAACAAAAACTCAAGTGTTATCTGAAAGTATTGATTTTTAACTTATGAAAAACCTTGATACTCGAGTATTAAAGAACTCGAGTATTCCTCAATACTTTCCTACAAACTTGATGACTTGATCACAGAACTCGAGTGTTTCACTAAGAACACGTAATCATCAACAATTTAAGCTTTATAATCCTTGAAATCATTTTGTTATCATCAAAATTAGGCATCAACATTCTCCCCCTTTTTGATGATGACAAAAATTTATAAAATCAGAATGGAATTAAGAGCTTAAATTATCAAGGCATGAAAACAGAAGGAAACCATGAAATGAGAGATAGATAAATAAAATTCCTAAAATCATAATATTATTCATAAAGAGTTTGATTATAAAGCATAATTCATAGATAATTAAATACGAAACATATATAACAAAAGCACATCTGATTTTCATTCTCCCCCTTTTTGACAGCAATCAAACAAGGGGTGAAGAGGGAGAGGAGGGAGTAGGATCAGATGAGGTCTCTAGAGTAGAAGTGGGATCAACAGGATCAGAGGGAACCACTAAGGTCAGAGGTGGTGCAGGTATAGGCCGAGGCTTTGGGTTCAGGATGGTAGAAGAGAAATCAATCATAGCCAGCACAGTATCCATAGCAGGATCCTCAGGAGAGTGAGATGGAGGAGGAGGAGGAGGAACAGCAGCAGATGAAGATGCCTGAGATTCTCTAATGAAGTGCTCAATATGAGACCCTGCTGTCTAATCCAGAGACTCTGTTTTCCAAGATAGCCACAGACCCCTGTAAAGCATCAAATTTCTACAAGAGAAAATTCTTAAACCTTATGAGGTCCATAGATAAAGATGTATCAGCTATTTCCAGGGTCTTCCCTATGAAATGATCATTCACAGCCCTAAGAAGTGAGTCCATATAGTGATGAGTCTGACCTTGAAAGTAAGATATGAACTCCTCACTCATTCTTCTGAACTTAGTTTCCATGTAAGTCTGCAGGACTACCTGAGCAAATGATGGAGCAGAGGATGTTGTGGTGGAGTAGAGGATTGGGCCTCATCCTGTCATCGGAATGTGGCAGATGTGGTCTTCTTCTTCTTTGCGGCTGAGACTGAACCTTTACCACTTCTATGTTCATTCGGTGGAAGTGCTGAGCAGCAAAAAGGATGGCTTTCTCAACATTTTCAACTATGTACCAAACCTGATGAAGATTTAGAATGTAAGAGACAAGGCAGGGATATGGTACAGGCATCCTTTTGGAGTTTGAGAATCTAAACTTCCATATCTCATTGAACACAAGCTGTCTAATATTCCTCTTTTCCTTTACCATTATGGATGCCAAAATGTGATAATCCATATGAGCCAAGTGAGTATAGTTCTTACTCTTATTCACTAAACATCTAGAATAGATGTAGTGAATAGGCCTTTGTATCACTGGCATAGAGGCTGGATCAAAGGACAAATTTCTTGGATACTTTTCCCCTGGTCTTAGCAACTCAAAAATTTCTTTTGCTGAAAAATCCTTCAACTTTTCAGCAAAAGTGTGAGTGCCAAGATAACTGTTTAGATCATTAGCCGTAATACTTATGCTCTTTCCTCTAATCTTGGTTACCAAAGAGTGATGAATAATGTTTCCATTGTCATCTTTCAATGAATTAGACTTCATGTTATCATAGAAGATTATAACCATTTCAAGGGAAAAAGGCTTGTTAATCTCAATCAATCCTCTATAATGATCCATGTAATCCACCACATCTATTCCCAAAGCCTTTATATCTTCTAAGTTTACATATATTGTAGGACATAGTGCACATTTTTTATACTTCAATTCATAATCATCATGGTCCATGATATATAGAGTGTCTACAACATAACCTTCAGGAGGCTCTAGTGTGGTTCTTGGAACCTCTTCTGGATGACTCCCCGGGTCCACTGATCCCTCCTCTTCTCTTCCTCTTGGAGCAAATTTGCCCGGAGAAATGCTTTCGGTCTCTGAATCTGAATCTTGGGCAGATGATGGAACAGGGGCTGATGAAGATGTCATTGGAGCTTTACCCTTCAGAATAGACTTGGGTTGCCCAGAGATAGATTTTTGAGCCGAGACTGCAATTGTTCCCTCTTCCTCGGATGGCTCAATGATCCTCACCTTCTTTGATGATGCAGATTGGGATTGAGAAGGGCCTGAGGATGATGCTTTAGTTCTTTTGGTACGAGCCATGGTGCTTTGGAATCAAAGAAATGAGAGTTTGGTGAAGTTTTAGGAATTTTAGGTGCCGACGGGTTGAATAAGGAATGGATGAGAAATCTATGGATTAAGGGGTGCTTTAATGGAATAAATTGAGGGATTTTGATGGTTAGGGATATTCGAACAGGTTTGTAACTGATTTGGGCGAAGATATAATGGTTGGGTAAGAGAATCTGAGAGAACTCGAGTACGAAAAAGGAAGTTAGGGTTCGAGTAATAAACAAAAAGGGTTTTTGGAGATCTAATGCGCCAACACTCGAGTGTTGTGTTTCAGTACTCGAGTGTTGAGGAAGAATAGCCTGTGTACTCAAGTGTTGTAACGCAGCACTTGAGTATTGAGTGTAACACTCAAGTATTGTTTTAACAGTACTCGAATATTGCCTCAACGAAGATGAATAGATAGGCTAGTACTCGAGTATTAACTCTAAGTACTCGAGTGTTGAACCTCAGTTGCGAACACTCAAGTATTGGTCCTCCAGTACTCGAGCATCGGGGTCTCCTTTTCTTTAAAAAAAGCCAGCACTCGAGTATTGCCATGGAATACTCGAGTATCGGGGTCTTTTGCCACTAAAATACTTCAATACTCGAGTACTGACCTTTCAATACTCGAGTATTTGAATTCTAAAATTCAAAATACTTACCACACTCGAGTGTTGAGATTGAACACTTGAGTATTACCTTTACTTCCATTCAATACTCAGGTATTTGACTTCCAATGATGCTCAGTACTCGAGTATTGGTTCCCAGAACTCGAGTGTTGTTCCATAAGTCATCACTTGAACCTGAAACTTGAGTATTTCAACATTTTAAGCAGTTAATACTCGAGTAATACCTCATAACACTCGAGTGTTCATCAAGCATTGTTGAACACTTCCTTTTTCTGCCTCCAGTACTCGAGTTTTACCTTCAAGTGTTTGGTTCAACATCTACAAAACTTTGTCAAAACACTCCAAAGCTTAAGTCAGTAATGATATAATAATTAAAATAATAATAAATCAACATTATACTTACAAGTCATTGGGATTTACCATTTCCAATTCTCTTCTAATATTTATGAATTGTTCTCTGGCTAAGGGTTTTGTGAAGATGTCAGCCAGCTGAATATGAGTAGGAATAAATTCAACTTTAATGTCTTTATTTTGCACAAGATCCATGATGAAATGTTGTCTTATATCAATATGCTTGGTCCTTGAATAATGCACAGGATTCTTTGAGAGATTTATTGTGCTGGTGTTATCACAGTAGATGGGAATTTCCTTGAAAATCATTCCCAAATCCTGGAGTTGCTGTTTCATCCATAAAAGTTGAGCACAACAGCTTGTAGCAGCAATATATTTAGCTTCTATAGATGATAATGATACTGTTGATTGCTTTTTGCTGAACCAGTATACTAGAGCTCCTTCAAGGAATTGACATTGGCCACTCGTGCTTTCTTTATCAGTCTTATACCTAGCATGGTTAGAGTCTAAATCTTCATTGCTTCGTTTTGGATACTATAATCTAAGATCAGTGGTACCAGCTAGATATATGAGAATTCTCTTGACATTTTCAGCATAGGATTCCTCTGGAGCAGCTTGATAGCAAGCACACATTCCAATAATGAATTGAATGTCAGGTCTGCTTGCTATGAGATAAAGCAAAGACCCAATCATTCTTCTTTATCTCTTGATATCATAATCATTTCCATTTACATCTGCATCAAGGAGTGCATTTGAACTCATGGGAGTATCAACACTTTTGCATTGATCCATTCCAAACTTCTTTAGTAGCTCTCTGAGGTACTTGGCCTGATTGATGAAAATGCCATCTTTCTTTTGCTTAATTTGAAGTCCAAGAAAGAAATTTAATTCTCCCATCATGGACATTTCAAATTCTCCCTGCATCATCTTGGCAAACTCTTGACAAAGATCATTGTTAGTTGCACCAAAGATAATGTCATCAACATAATTATGTACAATTAATAAGTCTGACTTTGAATGCTTAATGAATAGGGTTGTATCCACCTTTCCTCTAACAAAACCTTTATTGATTAAGAAATTACTTAACCATTCATACCAAGCTCTAGGAGCTTGTTTCAAACCATATAGAGCTTTCTTTAATTTGTAAACATGATTTGGTTTGGAAAGGTTTTCAAAACTAGGGGGTTGCTCAACATAAACTTCTTCCATAATTAAACCATTTAAGAAAGCACTCTTTACTTCCATCTGAAAAAGTTTAAAATCTATAATGCAAGCAAAGGCAAGTAAAATACGTATAGCTTCCAATCTTCCACTGGAGCATAAGTTTCTTCATAATCAATGCCTTCTTCTTGATTATGTCCTTTTGCAACCAATCTAGCTTTGTTTCTGACATTGATTCCTGATTCATCAAGTTTATTTCTAAATACCCATTTTGAACCAAGGACTGGATGATCATTGGGTCTGGGAACTAAATCCCACACTTGTTCCTTTTAAATTGATTTAATTCTTCTTCCATTGCAATTATCCAATCATTGTCAGAGAAAGCTTCCTCAACATTCTTAGGCCCTATTTTTGAAATAAAAGCTAAAAATTGAGCCTCATGAATAAATCTTTTCCTTGTTTGTACACCTTCACTCACCTCTCCAATCACTTGATTGATGGGATGATTGCGGATGTATTTCTAGGCTTTTGGTTGAGGAGATTTAGGAAAATCATCAGATTTGTCATTTTCAAAATCCTGAGAAGGTTGATTTGTTAGTGCAGGATATGACCAAGAGGGGGGTGAATTGGTTAGTTTTTAAAATTAGAAGCTTAATTGTAGAAATATAAACGAAGTCACCAGTGAAAGCAGAGAAAAAGAGAACACAGCAGCGTTATCCTGGTTCGGTCCTTCTGACCTACGTCCAGTCCTCAGGACTCTCCTGAGATTTCCAATCCACTAATCAACAATTAACAAGGCTCTCTTGGCCCTTACAAGGAGATTCTCACTCCCCCTCACAACACGTAATAAAACAGAGTCTCGTGCACTCTGTTTTTCGACTCTTTTTCAACCCGACAAATCCAAGGCCCCAACCTTGGATATCTCACAAGATTTTAACAAAGATTGACAGTATAAACTCTC
>JANTPZ010141812.1:3169-27521 GCA_025593235.1 Vachellia pachyceras | reverse complement strand
AAGTTGAAAGGAGACATTTTTCCAATTTTGGCAATTTTCGTGCAAATCTGGAAAGTGTGAGAAGGAAGGTGTTTTTGGTTATTTTAATGCTTCCATTAGCTCTAAAATGAGGAATTGTGTAGGGTAAAGTGAGACAAGGGATTTGGAAGCATTAATAACCAATAAAACAAGTTAAAATGCTCTAGGGTATTAAGGAAGTTCAAGGGAAGATAATGAAGTTTTAAAGTGGTTTTTGCATTGGAAATGGCTAATGTTTAATGGCCATCACATTCTCTATTGTGTAGGCAAGAATTGTGTTCAAGAGGGTGACTTTCAAAGTGACCAAGACAAGTCATAAAATCAAGAACAAGTTGAAGGAAAAGTAAAGTCTAAAGGTAGCAAAGATTTCTAACCTTACTTAGTATGTTGAGAAATTATTCTAATGATGTGCATGACTTTATGACATTGTTGAATGTGTTTATGAGTAACATTATGCTATGATCATATGCATTGAGTATGTGCTTGGTACACAATTTGACTTTGTTACTTATGTTATGAACTTAAAGCATGTCATGCAAACTTTTCATGAATGTTAGTAAGCTTTGCTATTGAGATTTCCAAAAATCTCACTCTCCCCCACTAACCATTTCTAGGTGCAAGTTCATCCAAGGGAAAAGAGAAGGTTATGGAAGCATGAAGCTAAATTTATAATGCCTTCTTGGATGATATTTTGGTTATGTATTAGTATGATGTTTTGGTTTTAAGTTGGCATGTAATATGTGATATATATATATATATATGCACATATGGTTGATATGTTCTAGTTAAGGAACTTCAATTGCATGCTTATTCATGGTTAAGAAAGAAGTAGAAGTTAAGATTTCAAATGGCAAAGTGTTGAGGTGGGAAAAGTTGATGATTTGATAAACTCAAGTGAACCCCTAACTTTGGGCTGATGAGAAACAGAGTAAATCAACTCCAAATAGAATGAAATTTTACATAAAAATATTTCATATTGCGAGCTTTTTATCAAGCCAAAGAACACTAAATTTGGAGTTTTGTACAGAAAGTTATTAAGTTCCAAAGTTTGAAGAAAATCACTGGAAAAGCTGGGAAAAATAGAAAAATGACCAAGTGTACAGTACATTTTTACGAATTAAACTGTATCATTTGGGCAAGTAAATGACTCAAGGAGTATTTTTCCCTTGTAAAGGAACTTACAAGCTTGAAATAGAGATTGGAAGCACTTAATTTCAATTTTTCTACAATTAGTTATGAATTTTCAAATTTGGTCCTAAAACCAGTGAATAGTAACTTTCACAAACTTGAAAGTTTTCAAATTGAAATTTTTGGACCCTTTGATCATAATGAGGCTTCCTTTTGATTCTAATTCACTTTGTAATGAAGCTAAGGGGTAATTTAAGGAGTGTCACACTGACCATGAGCCATTAGAACCTTAGAGGGAGATTGAGATGTGAGGGCGCTAGCACGCTAAGATTGTTAGGAACTGTTCACGTGGATATCGGTAGAGGGAGGCAATCAAAGAAGGTTGGCTCCTCTTGATCGGAATCAAGAACGCAAAAGGTTATGGAACCTAAAGAGATACAAATGCAAGAAGCGCTTCGAATTCGAAATGCAAAAGGTATGGCTTCATCTACTCGATCTAAACGCTTTTGACAGATCCCTATTTGGGATTATAAAATTCTAAATTCTGCTGTATATATGTTCTAATACCAACATATTTGACTCAGAGGAATGCTTCTGTTAGTGCAGGAGAAGACCAAGAGGGGGTGAATTGGTCTGATTAAAATTTTAGAAATTAAAACAAATTTAAAAAAATGTAGCTGAGAGATGAAGGAGAAGATGAACAAGAGAAATTATCCTGGTTCAGTCCTTCTAACCTACGTCTAGTCCCCAGAACACTTCTGAGCTTTGTAATCCACTAATCCAAACAAGTCAGGCACAACAGCCTTTTTACACTGGAGATTCACACTCCCCCTTACTACACGTAATAAAACAGAGTCTCACACTCTCTGTTTTTCTCTTTGCTTTCAGACCAAATCTCAACCCAATATATTCAAGGTCCCAACCTTGAATTAACTCACAGATTTACAAAAGATTTTGCTCTAAGAATCTCTCTTAAAGAGTAGATAGCAATAACTGAAGTTCGGAATGAGAAATGAATAATATCACAAAGAAACAGACTAATGGCTTTTAATGCTCATAAAAGAAATTTTTTTTCTCTGCAATGAATGCTTGGTGCATTTATAGGTGAGAGAATAAAGTTGCCGTTAGATAGAGTTTATTTCCCATTACTCTCATCCACCAACTCTTCGTCTTCGCCATTAATGTTGCAATTAACGCTTTCTGAACAGCGTGGGCGACGAAGTCTTGATTCATGCTATCTGTCTGTAGGTACAGCGTTTTTCTCTTCCTATGATCCTGCATTTCTGCATTTATGAGGGTAGGTTAAGTTCAAACATTGTTATACATCAATAAGGAAAGATACGGAGCAGGTGAAAAGCTGTCAGAGAGAGAAAATAGCCGTTGAGAAAATATGCTCGAGTGTTTGATAATAATACTCGAGTGTTAGTCAAGCATTTTGAATTTTATGAAGTGATACTCGAGTGCTCTGAGTCAATGCTTGAGTTTTGTAAACACTTTTGAAGTTACTCGAGTGTTAACTGAGAGTATTGGAAAAGGTTTTGAAATTTGATGTGAATACTCGAGTGTTTGAAATCATTATACTCGAATGTTGAGAATACTTTCAGTTGATACTCGAGTGTTCAGAAGAAAACTAGAAGTGAAATCATTTGAAATCTCTTAATACTCGAGTGTTGAAAACATAATACTCGAGTGTTGTCCATTATTCAAGTGTTTAGATGGAAGTGTTGAGTTTTTGAGAAGAAAAGGCTCGATACTCGAGTGTTCAAAAATCAACACTCAAGTGTTGTCAACATTTTCACCTAATACTCGAGTGTTGTGCTTGAAGTGCTATCTCTCTATTGAAAACTTTCGCTCAATACTCGAGTGTTGAAAAAGAAGCACTCGAGTGTTGTCAACACTTCTTCCACAACACAAGTGTTTCACTTCAAGTTCAAGTATCTTGGCTCAATACTCGAGTATTCAACTTCAATACTCAAGTATTATCAATACTTCCATTTGTAACTCGAGTGTTCTGCTTCAAGTGTCGAGTATTGGTTTGAAAAACAAGCCCGATACTCGAGTATTGCAACACAATAGTCGAGTGTTACCAATACTTCAACATCAATACTCGAGTTTCACATGGGAGTATTCTTTCAAAACACATTTTAACATCAATACTCGAGTTTTCAAAAATATCACTCGAGTGTTTGCAACACTTCATCATAGTACTCGAGTTTTCACTTGAAGTGTTGGATTTCAGAAACATTTTTAGCCTTCAATACTCAAGTATTGAAATCAAGAACTTGAGTATTGCCAACACTTTCAACAACAACTCAAGTATTGCATGAAAGTATTGATTTTGAACTTATGAAAAACATTGATACTCGAGTATTCAAACACACAACTCGAGTATTCCTTAATACTTTCACACAACTTGACAGAACTTGAGTATTTCAGTAAAATCACATAAGCATAAACAATTTAAGCTTTATAACTCTTGAAATCATTTTTTTATCATCAAAATAAGGTATCAACATTCTCCCCCTTTTTGATGATGACAAAAACTTTATAAAATCAGAATGGAATTATGAAGCTTAAATTTTTGAAATATGAAAACAAAAAGAGATCAGAGAATTTAGAGACACAAAATTCATAAAAATCCCTGAAAACATAATATCATTCATAAATCCACATAAATCCACAAAAAGTTAATACAAGAACATAATGAAATACAAAATGTGATGAAAACACATAACACACATATGATTTTCTTTCTCCCCCTTTTTGTCAGCAATCAAACAAGGGGTGAAGAGGGAGAGGAAGGAGTTGAATCAGATGAAGGCTGAGGAAGGAGAGTGGGATCAACAAGATCAGAAGAGGGCTCTGGAACAGGATCAGATGGGGGAGCCACTGAAGTCAGAGGTGGAGCAGGAATGGGCTGAGGCTCTGGGTTCAGAATGGATGAGGAGAAGTCAATCATGGCCAGAACAGCATCTGTGGGAGGGTCCTCTGGTAACTGGGATGGAGGTGGAGGAGGAGCAGCAGCAGATGAAGAGGCCTTGGATTCTTTGATGAATTGCTCTATGGATTCAACCCTACCATCCAACTCACCCACTTTCTTCACCAGGGAGTCAAATTTCTCCAAAAATGCATCTCTGAAAATAACCAAATCCCTGGATAAAGAAGTAATAGCCTGATCAAGAGTCCTACCCGAGAAGTAATCCCCTACCACCTTCAATGCATTCTTCAAATAAGTCTGAGTCTGAGCCTGGAATTCAGTCACAAAAGTGGCACCCATCCTTCTAACTCTGTTTTCATGAAGTTCTGCAAGGCTGCCTGGGCAAATGATGGAGCAGAAGATGGCTGTGGTGGAGTAGATGATTGAGCCTCATCCTGTCCTCTGGATGTGGCAGATGTGATCCTTCTTTTATTAGATGGTTGAGCCTGGACCTTAACCACATCAATATTCATCCTGTGAAAATGTTGAGCAGAAAACAGGATAGGGTGCTCCACTCTCTCCACTATGTATCATACCTGATGAACATCAAGTATCCTAGAGACAAGACAAGGGTATGGTACTGTCATTCTTTTGGACTTAGACATCTTGAACCTCCACATCTCATTAAACACTAATTCTCCAATGTTCCTCTTTTCTTTAGACATTATTGAGGCTAAGATGTGGTAATCTCCATGGGCTAAATGTGTATAATTCCTACTTTTGTTCACTAAACATCTAGAGTAGATGTAGTGAACTGTTCTCTGAATCACAGGCATAGAAGCAGGATCAAAAGACAAATTGCCCGGATATTCTTCTCCAGGTCTCAGCAATTCAAACATCTCTTTCTCAGACAGATCCTTTAATTCCTTATCAAATTCATGGGTTCCAAGATAATTTTATATCAACAGCTGAGATTTGAATTTCTGTGCCCCTAATCCTAGTAACCATGGAATGATGTGTGATTTCTCCCTTTTCATTTTTTAAAGAATTTGATTTCATATTATTGTAGAAAATCCTCACCATCTCAGGGGAATATGGTAGGTCAATCTCAATCAAATTCTTATAGTGTTCCATGTAAGCAGACACATCAATTCCTAATGCCTTAAGTTCTTCTAATTTCACATAAATTCCAGGGCATAAGGCACGGGTTTTGTATTTAACCTCATATTCCTCAGGCTCAGTAATATACAGAGTTTTATTGTTGTAATCCTTAGGCATTACTGGTAAAGATACCTTTTTGGATCCTCTTCTTGATGATTCTCCAGGACCATTGATTCCCCTAGTTCTCTTTCTCTTCATGCTTTAGATCAACCTTCCCGGAGAGATGCTCTCAGTGTCTGAATCAGAGCCTTGTGTTGGTGTTTGTTGAGGGACTGAAGATGATGAAGCAAGAGCCTTCCCTTTATCCTTCTTCATGATTGTCTTTGGTTGGGCAGAGGAAGACCTTTGGATTAAGGGGGCCACAGTTTCCTCTTCTTCGGAAGGTTCCACAATCCGGACTTTCTTTGAGGATGATTAGGAGTGAGTAGGGGCCGAGGTGAAGAGGCTTTTGTTTTCTTGGTGCGTGCCATGGTGCTTGAAGGACAAAAGAACAGATTTTGGGAAGGAATTTGTGTTTTGGGTTCCGATTGAGCGAAGGGAGAGATATGAGAAATTGAAGAATTGAAGGTGTTTTTAATGGAATAAATGGAGGGGTTTTGACAGTTTAAGGATTTCGAACAAGTTTGTAACGGTTTGGGAGAGGTTACAACTGATCGGGTAAGAGGATTTGAGAGCACTCGAGTGAAAATAGCGAGTTAGGGTTTGAGTGTTTGACAAAAAAAAAGATTTTGAATATCAGATGCGCCAACACTCGAGTGTTGAGTGTCAATACTCGAGTGTTGAAGAAAAATAGGCAGAGTACTCGAGTGTTGTGATGCAGCACTCGAGTATTGAGTGCAACACTTGAGTATTATTTTTACAGTACTCTAGTATTGGCTCAAGGAAGATGAACAGATATGCTAACACTCGAGTATTGTCTCTGAGTACTCGAGTGTTGATCCCCACTTGCCAACACTCGAGTATTGGTCTTCCAATACTCGAGTTTTGGAGTCCCTTTACCTTCAACGAGTGTCATCACTCGAGTATTCACATAGAGTGCTCGAGTATCGGGGTCTCTGTTCTTCATAACACTGCAACACTTAAGTATTGAACTTTCAATACTCGAGTATTTAAATTCTTAAGTTCAAAATACTCACCACACTCGAGTGTTGAGATTGAACACTTGAGTATTACCTTCACTTCCATGTAATACTCGGGTATTTGACTTCCAACACTGCTCAGTACTTGAGTATTGTTTCCCAGAACTCGAGTATTACTCCTTTTGTCATCACTTGAACCTGAAAATCGAGTATTTCAACATTTTAAGCAACTAACACTCGAGTAATACCTCAAAACACTCGAGTGTTCATCAGAGATTAATTGAACACTTCCTTTCTCTGCTTTAGTACTCGAGTATTATCTTCAAGTGTTAGATTCAACACCTGCAAAACTTTATCAAACCACTCCGAAGCTTAAGTTAGTAATGATATCATCAAAAACATTAAATCAACATTGTACTTACAATTCAATGGGATTTACATTCCCAATTCTCTTCTGATATTTGTAAATTGTTCTCTGGCCAAGGGTTTTGTGAAAATATCAGCAAGCTGAAGATGTGTAGGAATCAATTCAACTTTGACATCTTTATTATGTACATGATCCCTGATGAAATGATGTCTTATATCAATATGCTTGGTCCTTGAATGATGCACAGGATTCTTTGAGAGATTTATGGTGCTTATGTTGTCACAGAAGATGGGAATTTCTTTGAAAAACATTCCCAGGTCCTGGAGTTGCTGCTTCATCCATAAAACTTGAGCACAACAGCTTGCAGCAACAATATATTCAGCTTCTGTGGATGATAGTGATACTGTTGATTGCTTTTTGCTGAACCAGGATACCAGTGCTCCACCAAGGAATTGACACTACCACTCGTGCTTTTTCTATCAGTCTTATACCCAGCGTGATTAGAATTTGAATAGGCAATCAATTCTTCATTGCTTCCTTTTGGATACCATACTCCAAGATCAAGAGTACCAGCAAGGTATCTGAGAATCCTCTTGACATTTTCTGCATGGGATTCCTTTGGAGCAGCTTGATACCGAGCACACATTTCAACACTAAATTGAATGTCAGGTCTACTTGCTGTGAGATACAGTAAAGACCCAATCATTCCTCTATATCTCTTGACGTCATAATCCATTCCATTTGCATCTGCATCAAGAAGTACATTTGAACTCATAGGAGTGTCTGCACTTTTGCATTGATCCATTCCAAATTTCTTGAGATACTTGGCCTGATTAATAAAAATGCCATCTTTCTTTTGTTTAATTTGAAGTCCAAGAAAGAAATTTAACTCTCCCATCATGGACATTTCAAATTCTCCCTGCATCATCTTGGCAAATTCTTGACAAAGATCATTGTTAGTAGCACCAAAGATAATATCATCAACATAAATTTGTACAATTAACAAATTTGACTTAGAATGCTTAATGAAAAGTCCACCTTTCCTCTTTCAAAACCTTTCTTAATCAAGAAATTACTTAATCTTTCATACCAAGCTCCGGGAGCTTGCTTTAAACCATAAAGAGCTTTCTTTAATTTGTAAACGTGATTTGGTTTGGAAAGATTTTCAAACCCAGGGGGTTGCTCAACATAAACTTCTTCCATAATGAAACCATTCAAGAAAACACTCTTTACATCCATTTGAAAAAGTTTTTAAAAAAATTATTCAACTCTTTGGACATAAAAATGTCACATTTTTTTTAACACGATTAGGGTGACAAGATTTAAACATTTAACTATGTTATAATTGAATGGAAACTTGCACATTGACTCAGCTTTTGTAGAGGATTACATAAATCGTTTTTTTAAAAAAAAAATTCAACCCTTTGGACATAAAAATGCCACATCTTCTTTTTGAACAAGATTAAGGCTACATGAATTAAACATTTACCTCTCTTAGAATTGAATGGAAACATGCACTGTGACTCAATTTTTATTGAGAATTACATAAATTGAGTTTTTTAAAAAAAATTTAACTCTTTAGATATAAAAATGCCACATCTTCTTTTTGAACAAGATTAGGGTTACAGAAATTAAACATTTAACTCTCTTAGAATTGAATGGAAACATGCATTGCGACTAAGTTTTTGTTGAGGAATATATAAATCCAGCTTTTAAAAAACATATTCAACCCTTTGAATATAAAAATGCCACATCTTTTTTTTGAACACGATTAGGGTTACAGCAATTAATTATTTAACTCTCCTAGAATTGAATGCAAACATGCACTGTGACTCAGTTTTTGTTGAGGATTACATAAATCGATTTTTTTAAAAAATATTCAAATCTTTGGATATAAAAATGCCACAATTATTTTTAGACATGATTAGGGTTGTAGAATTAAACATTTAACTCTCTTAGAATTGAATCATAGCATGCATTGTGACTCAGTTTTTGTTGGTGATTAGATAAATCGAGTTTTTAAAAAAAATTCAACCATTAGGACATAAAATGCCACATCTTTTTTTGAACAAGGTTAGGGTTACGGAAATTAAATATTTAACTCTCTTCGAATTGAATGGAAACATGCACTGTGACTCAATTTTTGTTGAGGATTACATAAATTGAGTTTTTTAAAAAATATCCAACTATTTGGACATAAAAATGCCACATCTTTTTTTTTGAACAAGCTTAGGGTTACTGTAATTAAATATTTAACTCTCTAAGAATTGAATGGAAACATGCACTGTAACTCAATTTTTGTTGAGGAATAAATAAATCGAGTTTTTAAAAAATATTCAACTCATTGGACATAAACATGCCTTATCTTATTTTTTTGAACAAGATTAGGGCTACAAGGATTAAACCTTTACCTCTCTCAGAATTGAATGGAAACATGCACTGTGACTCAGTTTTTGTTGAGGACTACATAAATTGAGTTTTTAAAAACTATTCAACTCTTTGGACATTAAAATGCCATATCTTTTTTTTAACACGATTGGGGTTAAAGGAATTAAACATTTAACACTCTTAGAATTGAATGGAAACATGCACATTGACTCAGTTTTTGTTAAGGATTACATAAATTGTGTTTTTTTAAAAAATATTCAACTCTTTAAATAAAAAAATGCCATATCTTGTTTTTTGATCACAATTAGGGTTACAGGAATTAATCATTTAACTCTGTTAGAATTGAATGGAAACATGCAAAGTGACTCAATTTTTGTTGAGGATTACATAAATCGAGTTTTTAAAAAATTCAACTCTTTGGACATAAAAATGCCACATCTTCTTTTTGAACAAGATTAGGGCTCCAAGAATTAAACATTTAACTCTCTTAGAATTGAATGGAAACATGCACTGTAACTCAGATTTTGTTGAGGATTACATAAATCGATGTTTTTAAAAAAATATTCAACACTTTTGACATAAAAATGCCACATCTTTTTTTATCACGATTAGGGTTACAGGAATTAATCATTTAACTCTCTTAGAATTGAATGGAAACATGTACTATGACTCAGTTTTTGTTGAGGATTACATAAATCGAGTTCTTTTAAAGAAATATTCAAATCTTTGGATATAAAAATACCACAATTATTTTTTATACTTGATTAGAGTTAGAAGAGTTAAACATTTATCTCTGTTGGAATAGAATAGGAGCATGCATTGTGACACAGTTTTTATTGATGATTACATAAATCGAGTTTTTTAAAAAATATTCAAATCTTTAGATATAAAAATGCCACAATTATTTTTAAACATGATTAGGGTTGCAAAATTAAACATTTAACTCTCTTAGAATGGAATCGTAACATGCATTGTGACTCAGTTTTTGTTGAGGATTACATAAATTGAGTTTTTTAAAAAAATATTCAACCATTAGGACATAAAAATGCCACATCTTTTTTTGAACAAGGTTAGGGTTACGGGAATTAAACATTTAATTCTCTTCGAATTGAATGGAAACATGCACTGTGACTCAATTTTTGTTGAGGGTTACATAAATTGAGTTTTTTAAAAAAAATATTCAACTATTTGGACATAAAAATGCCACATCTTTTTTTTTTTGAACAAGCTTAGGGTTACTGGAATTAAATATTTAACTCTCCTAGAATTGAATGAAAACTTGCACTGTAACTCAGCTTTTGTAGAGGTTTACATAAATCAAGTTTCTTAAAAAAAAATTCAACCCTTTGGATATAAAAATGCAACATCTTCTTTTGAACAAGATTACGGCTACATGAATTAAACATTTACCTCTCTTAGAATTGAATGGTAACATGCACTGTGACTCAGTTTTTGTTGAGAATTACATAAATTGATTTTTTTAAAAAAAACTTAACTCTTTGGACATAAAAATGGCATATCTTCTTTTTGAACAAGATTAGGGTTACAGAAATTAAACATTTAACTTTCTTAGAATTGAATCGAAACATGCACTGCGACTCAGTTTTTGTTGAGGATTATATAAATCTAGCTTTTAAAAAACATATTCAACCCTTTGAATATAAAAATGCCACATCCTTTTTTTAACACGATTAGGGTTACGGCAATTTATTATTTAACTCTCCTTGAATTGAATGCAAACATGCACTGTGATTGAGTTTTTGTTCAGATTTACATAAATAGAGATTTTTTTAAAAAATATTGAAATCTTTGGATATAAAAATGCCCCAATTATTTTTACACATGGTTAGGGTTGCAGAATTAAACAGTTAAGTCTCTTAGAATTTAATCGAAACATGCATTGTGACTCAGTTTTTGTTGAGGATTACAAAAATCAAGTTTTTTAAAAAAAAATATTCAACCATTAGGACATAAAAAATGCCACATCTTTTTTTGAACAAGGTTAGGGTTACGGGAATTAAACATTTAACTCTCTTCGAATTGAATGGAAACATGCACTGTGACTCAATTTTTGTTGAGGATTACATAAATCGAGTTTTTTAAAAAAATATTCAACTATTTGGACAAAAAAATGCCACATCTTTTTTTTAACAAGATTAGGGTTACGGGAATTAAATATTTAACTCTCTTAGAATTGAATGGAAACATGCAATGTAACTCAATTTTTGTTGAGGAATAAATAAATTGAGTTTTTAAAAAAAAGTTCAACTCATTGGACATAAAAATGCGTTATCTTATTTTTTGAACAAGATTAGGGCTACAGGAATTAAACTTTTACCTCTCTTAGGATTGAATGGAAACATGCACTGTGACTCAGTTTTTGTTGAGGATTACATAAATCGAGTTTTTAAAAAACTATTCAACTCTTTGGACATTAAAATGCCATATCTTTTTTAGAACATGATTAGGGTTACAGGAATTAAACATTTAACTCTCTTAGAATTGAATGGAAACATGCACATTGACTCAGTTTTTGTTGAGGATTACATAAATCGAGTTTTTAAGAAAAATATTCAACTCTTTAAACAAAAAAATGCCATATCTTGTTTCTTGAACACGATTAGGGTTACAGGAATTAATCATTTAACTCTGTTAGAATTGAATGGAAACATGCACAGTGACTCATTTTTGCTAAGGATTACATAAATCGAGTTTTTAAAAAAATTCAACTCTTTGGACATAAAAATGCCACATCTTTTTTTTTGAACAAGATTAAGGTTACAGGAAAACATTTAACTCTCTTAGAATTGAATGGAAACATGCACTGTAACTCAGTTTTTGTTGAGGATTACATAAATTGAATTTTTTTAAAAAAATATTCAAATCTTTGGAAATAAAAATGCCATAATTGTTTTTAATTCATGATTAGGGTTGCAGGAATTAAAAACTCTGTTCCAATTGAATGGAAACATGCATTGTGATTCAATTTTTGTTACGGATTAAGTAAATCAAGTTTTTAAAAAACATATTCAACCCTTCGAACATAAAAATGACACATCTTGTTTTTTAACACGATTAGGGTTACAGGAAAACATTTAACTCTCTTAGAATTGAATGGAAACATGCACTGTAACTCAGTTTTTGTTGAGGATTACATAAATCGAGTTTTTTTAAAAAAATATTCAAATCTTTGGAAATAAAAATGTCATAATTGTTTTTAATACATGATTAGGGTTGCAGGAATTAAAACTCTGTTCCAATTGAATGGAAACATGCATTGTGATTCAGTTTTTGTTGCGGATTAAATAAATCAAGTTTTTAAAAAACATATTCAACCCTTCGAACATAAAAATGACACATCTTGTTTTTTAACACGATTAGGGTTACATGAATTAATTATTTAACTCTTCTAGGATTGAAAGGAAACATGCACTGTGACTCAATTTTTGTTGTGGATTAAATAAATTGAGTTTTTTTAAAAAAATATTCAAATCTTTGGATATAAAAATGCCACAATTATTTTTTATACATGATTTGGGGTGCATGAATTAAACAGTTAACTCTGTTGGAATAGAATGGAAACATGCATTGTGACACAGTTTTTTTAAGGATTACAAAAATCAAGTTTTTGATAAAATATTCAACTCTTTTGACTAAAAATGCCACATCTTTTTTTTGAACAAGATTGGGGTTACAGGAATTAATTATTGAACTCTCCTAGAATTGAATGGAAACACGCACTGTGACTCAGTTTTTGTTGAGGATAACATAAATCAAGTTTTTAAAAAAATTATTCAACTCTTTGGACATAAAAATGCCACTTTTTTTTTAACACGATTAGGGTGACAAGATTTAAACATTTAACTATGTTATAATTGAATGGAAACTTGCACTGTGACTCAGCTTTTGTAGAGGATTACATAAATCGTGTTTTTTTAAAAAAATTCAACCCTTTGGACATAAAAATGCCACGTCTTCTTTTTGAACAAGATTAAAGCTACAGGAATTAAACATTTACCTCTCTTAGAATTGAATGGAAACATGCACTGTGACTCAGTTTTTGTTGAGAATTACATAAATTGATTTTTTTAAAAAAAATTTAACACTTTGGACATAAGAAATGCCACATCTTCTTTTTGAACAAGATTAGGGTTACAGAAATGAAACATATAACACTCTTAGAATTGAATGGAATTATGCACTTCAACTCAGTTTTTGTCGAGGATTACGTAAATCATGTTTTTAAAAAACATATTCAACCCTTTGAACATAAAAATGCCACATCTTTTTTTTAACACGATTAGGGTTACAGGAATTAATTATTTAACGCTCCTAGAATTGAATGGAAACATGCACTGTGACTCAGTTTTTGTTGAGGATTACATAATTGAGTTTTTTTAAAAAATATTCAAATATTTGGATATAAAAATGCCACAATTATTTTTATACATGATTAGGGTTGCAGAATTAAACATTTAACTCTCTTAGAATTAAATCGAAACATGCACTGTGACTCAGTTTTTGTTGAGGATTACATAAATCAAGTTTTTAAACAAATATTCAACACTTTGGACATAAAAATGCCATATCTTTTTTTGAACACGATTAGGGTTACAAGAATTAACTATTTAACTCTCTTAGAATTGAATGGAAACATACACAGTGACTCAGTTTTTGTTGAGCATTACATAAATCGAGTTTTTAAACAAATTCAACTCTTTGGACCTAAAAATGCCACATCTTCTTTTTGAACAAGATTAGAGCTCCAGGAATTAAACATTTAACTCTCTTAGAATTGAATGGAAACATGCACTGTAACTCAGTTTTTGTTGAGGATTACATAAATCTAGTTTTTAAAAAAAATATTCAACACTTTGGACATAAAATTGCCACATCTTTTTTTAACACGATTAGGGTTACAGGAATTAAACATTTAACTCTCCTAGAATTGAATGGAAACATGCACTATAACTTAGTTTTTGTTGAGGATAACATAAATTGAGTTTTTAAAACAATATTCAACACTTTTGGACATAAAAATGCCATATCTTTTTTTTTTTGAACACGATTAGGGTTACACGAATTAAACATTTAACTCTCCCAGAATTGAATGTAAACATGAACTGTGACTCAATTTTTGTTGAGGATTACATAAATCGAGTTTTTTTTAAAGAAATATTCAAATCTTTGGATATAAAAATGCCACAATTATTTTTTATACATGATTAGAATTTCAGGAATTAAACATTTAACTCTGTTAGAATAGAATGGAAACATGTTTTGTGACACAGTTTTTATTGAGGATTACATAAATCGAGTTTTTAAAAAATATATTCAACTCTTTGGATAAAAAAATGCCACATCATTTTTTTGAACAAGGTTAGGGTTACAGGAATTAATTATTTAACTCTTCTAGAATTGAATGGAAACATGCACTGTGACTCAGTTTTTGTTGAGGATTACATAAATTGAGTTTTTCTTAAAAAAATATTCAAATCTTTGGATATAAAAATGCCACAGTTATTTTTTATACGTGATTAGGGGTGCAGGAATTAAACATTAAACTCTGTTGGAATAGAATGAAAACATGCATTGTGACACAGTTTTTTTGAGGATTACATAAATTGAGTTTTTTAAAAAAAATGTGCAACTGTTTCGACATAAAAATGTCATCTTTTTTTGAACAAGATTAGCTTATAGGAATTAAATATTTAACTCTTAGAATTGAATGGAAACATGCATAGTGACTGAGTTTTTGTTGAGGATTACATAAATCGAGTTTTTTTAAAAAGATATTCAAATCTTTGGTTATAAATATACCACAATTGTTTTTAATACATGATTAGGGTTGCATGAATTAAGCATTTAACTCTGTTAGAATTGAATGGAAACATGCACTGTGACTCAGTTTTTGTTGAGCATAACAAAAATCGAGTTTTTAAATGAATATTCAACTCTTTTGACATAAAAATGCCACATCTTTTTTTTAAAAAAATTTAGGGTTACAGGAATTAAACATTTAACTCTCTAGAATTGAATGGAAACATGCACAATGACTCAGTTTTTGTTGAGGATTACATAAATCAAGTTTTTTTAAAAAAATATGCAAATATTTGGCTATAATTGTTTTTAATACATGATTAGTGTTGCAGGAATTAAACATTTAACTCTGTTCGAATTGAATGGAAACATGCATTGTGACTTAGTTTTTCTTGTGGATTACATAAATCAAGTTTTTAAAAAACATATTCAACCCTTCAAACATAAAAATGCCACATCTTGTTTTTAAACACGATTAGGATTACAGGAATTAATTATTTAACTCTTCTAGAATTGAATGGAAACATGCACTACAACTCAATTTTTGTTGAGGATTACATAAATCGAGTTTTCTAAAAAAATATTCAAATCTTTGGATATAAAAATGCCACAATTATTTTTTATACCTGATTAGGGTTGTGGAATTAAACATTTAACTCTCTTAGATTTGAATGGAAACGTGTACTGTGACTCAGTTTTTGTTGAGGATTACATAAATCGAGTTTTTTAAAAAAATATTCAACCCTTTCGACATAAAAGTGCGACATCTTTTTTTGAACACGATTAGGGTTACAGGAATTAAACATTTAACTCTACCAGAATTGAATGGAAACATGCACTGTGACTCAGTTTTTGTTGAGGATTACATAAATCAATTTTTTTAAAAAAATATTCAAATCTTTGGATATAAAAATGCCACAATTATTTTTTCTACATGATTAGGGTTGCAGGAATTAAATATTTAACTCTGTTGTAATAGAATGGAAACATGCATTGTGACACAGTTTTTATTGGGGATTACATAAATCGAGTTTTTTAAAAAATATATTCAACTCTTTGGACATAAAAATGCCACATCTTTTTTTGAACAAGATTAGGGTAACAGGAATTAAACATTTAACTCTCTTAGAATTGAATGGAAACATGCACTGTGACTCGATTTTTTTAGGATTACATAAATCGAGTTTTTTAAAAAATATGCAAATCTTTGGATTTAAAAATGCCACAATTGGTTTTAATACATGATTAGGGTTGCAGGAATTAAACATTTAACTCTGTTATAATCGAATAGAAACATGCATTGGGACTCAGTTTTTGTTGAGGATTACATAAATCAAGTTTTTAAAAAACATATTTAACCCTTTGAACATAAAAATGCCACATCTTGTTTTTGAACATGATTAGGGTTACAGGAATTAATTATTTAACTCTCCTAGAATTGAATGGAAACATACACTGTGACTCAGTTTTTGTTGAGTATGACATAAATCGAGGTTTTTAAAAAAATATTCAAATCTTTGGATATAAAATTGCCACAATTGTTTTTAATACATGATTAGGGTTGCAGAATTAAACATTTAACTCTCTTAGAATTGAATGGAAACATGCACTGTGACTCAGTTTTTGTTGAGTATTACATAAATTGAGTTTTTTAAAAAAAAAATTCAACCCTTTGGACATAAAAATGCCACATCTTTTTTTTTTGAACACGATTAGGGTTACAGGATATAAACATTTAACTCTGTTATAATTGAATGGAAACATGCACTGTGACTTTGTTTTTGTTGAGGATTACATAAATCGAGTTGATTGAGCTTCTTTATTTGTATTAGTTTTCTACTTGAATTTTTAGAGTCTTAGAGTCAATTTTAGCCAATACATGACCTTTTCATGCTTAAATTTAGATTAGGAGTTATTGATTTGGATTAATGTGATTTTAGGTACCTATGCCATGCCATGAATAATGATTTATTGTGCCTAAATTGCATCATGAGCAAATGATACTGCACATATTTACTATTTAATTTCAGGAACTCCTTACAAAAGGGCAAAGGAAGCAGTTCTGAAGAAGTTCGCCGCGGCTCAATTCAATATTTGCCACGGTCAAAGTTCAAGTAGTCATGCAAGAACTCTCGGGTGAGGTTCGCTGCTGCGAAACCTGAAGTTCACCGAGGCGAATATCACGCAGTGCCTGAATTTTTACCTCAGAATGAAAATAACCCGACCCGGCTTGATGGATCCGAGCCAGGACGATTTATTATGCTGAATTAGGGTATTTTCTAGAGAAGAGGAAGAAGAAGGATGCAGAGAACATTGAGAGAGCAAAGGAGGAGAGAAACCCATTCTCCATTTACCCTGTCCACACACTAACACCATTTCACACCACTTCTTCATCATCCATCCATCTATCATGCTCCCATCATCCATTCAAAGCTCATTCCCATCACCCATGAGGAGCTGAACATCTTTACCCTCTTGAAGATGAAGTGAGCTAGAGTTCGAAGTGCCGAAAGGAGAGTATTTACTTTCAATCTGTGTTTACACTATAGATTACTAGGATTCCGAGTTAGACTTTGTAATTTGTGTGTAAATGCTTGGTCTCGGTTGAGCTTATTGTATATTGAGTTGTTTTGTGATTGAAAAAGCAGAATAGAGTTCATTTCATTTATTCAATGAAATCTTGTAGTTCTCTTCTATCATCTAGTTGTGCTTGTTTTTAGAGTCAACAATGTATGGAGTTGATTTTATCACTCTGCGATTTTCGTACACACACTAAGTGGTCTTAAGGGATTTCATGGGATGGAGTTCATTTCATGTTGTTTCGAACCCACCAAGTCGTGTGGGGATTTAGAAGGAGATCATCTTATGATGCTCTGGACCCATACGAATTGTTGGGGTTTTTGATTTCGAAAACTTAGTGCGAAAGCCAATACTTTCCCTCATCCTTTACGAACTATGATGGACACTTTATTTTCAAAGAGGTGCTCATTATCGTACACCGTTTCTCTTTATCATAGCTACTTTGTTTTACTCTTCGATAAAAAAATACCAGAAAGAAACAAGTTTATCTTGTAGCTAGTTTAGATACATAGGATAATTTGAATCAAACCCTGGTTGCATTTGCATCACAAGCATAGACCCAAGCCAAGAATTATTGGTACGCCTTCTCGCTTCCGGAGAGAACGACCCTTGGGTTGTCACTATACAACCCTTGGAAATCAAAATTAATATTCTTGATCCATTTTCAAGGCTAGTCAGCGACCTAAGTTTACAATTTGTGGCTTAGTACGGACCAAGAATTTGGCACCGTTGCCGGGGAAGCGAAGTGCCAATAGTTATTGATTGTGTTTTTGTTTGTTAGTTTTACATCTTTGTTCATAGTATAGGATTAGCTTATGAATATCTTAGCATTGCATAGTAGATTGCATCTTTTTCTGCTGCATTCTGCATAAAATCTGCATTTTCACTGTGACCAATTTCATTTTTCACCGCGATGCATGCTCAATTTCATAGAGAAATTCTTCTCGGGTATGTTGCGCCACGACCAAATTTGACTTTAGCCGCGACCAAAATTGCATTTTCGAACGAGAGATACCTTCTCGAGTACCTTTCGCCATGATGTAAATCATATTTAGCCGCAGCGAAATTTCACTTTTCACACTTCATTCACTTCATTCATCTAAATTTCAACACATACATACACTAAAACCATACGTACACATGCATACACTCATACATACCTTTTTCATTCATTTTTGAGTCGTTTGTTTTGAGTTGTGTTAATTTTGCTCTTGCCTTGAATTTTTCTCTTGTATGCCCAGAAAGAGTCAACTTGAATCTTTTGATCCCAAAATTGAGAGAACATTGAGGGAGAGACAGAGGGCCAACAAAATAAAAGAGAAGAGCAAGGTAGTTAGAGACTTAGGCTTAGAAGTAGGAGGGTCTAGTTTAGGGCAATTAGATAGATTAGGAGAGTCATTAGGAGAAATCATGGCTGAAAATGTACCAAACCCAGAAAACAGAAATGGGAATAGAAATCAACAAGAGAATGGTAACCGAGGAAATGGGGAAGAAGAAAAAATGGGGGAAAATAATGGAAATGATAGGAGAAGAAACATAAGAGAAGCCACGACCTCTGATGTTAATTATGATCCTTTACTGCTACTTGCCCAAATTATGATGTGAATTTTGAGATTAAGGGTTTGTTAATTAATTCTCTTCCTAAATTTCATGGCTTGCCAGGAGAGGATCCGTACATCCATTTGCAGTCATTGTCAATGATTTGCCAGAGCATGAAACCTATTGGAGCCTCACTTGATCAGGTACTGTGGAAAGTTTTCCACCTATCGTTGGAAGGGAAGGCAAGAGAATGGTTCATGAGTCTTTCGAGGCATGTGGCAAATGCCTATCAAAGTTGGGCAAATTTGAGGAAAGCATTTTTAGATAAGTATTTTCCAGCATCAAGAACTTCATCAATGAGAAAGGAAATCTACTCAGCATGCCAAGAGTATGATGAATTGTTGTACGATTATTGGAATAGATTTCAAGATCTTCTTTCAAAATGCCCTCACCATCAAATACTGGATGAACAACTGGTTCAATATTTTTATGATGGATTGAAGAGCTAAGAAAAAGGAATGCTAGAAGCGGCAGCTGGAGGTTCATTAATTGATTTAACCATTGAAGCAGCTTGAGAGCTTATCAAGAAGATGGCTTTGAACCATCAACAATATAGTGTAAGAGACACTAGGGCTGCCCATGAAATTGGACATTCAAATGCTCACAACAGAAGAATGGACACCCTAGAATCAAGGTAGATTCTTTGGAACAAAAAGTCACATCACAATTGCCTCTTATCACTACTGAGCTGAAAAATTAAATGCTAATAGATCACCGCCATCCATGGACTTAGCTGCTCTGAGTTGTGAAACTTGTGGGTTAGTTATGCATATAACAAATGTGTGCCCAAGTCGATTCGAAGAAGTTTCAGCAACGTATCAAGGGAGACCGAACCAAAAATGGTATCCCTGTTTCAACACCTACAATGAGGGTTGGAAATCAAATCCAAAGTTCAGTTGGAAAAGTGGAGAAGCCAATGCCCAGAGATTTCAAAGGAATGTAGGAGCCAGACCTTCCAACTCCAACATGAAAAATACACATCAAGCCTTGAGTGTACCACCACAAGAGGACACGAATCAATTACTTCAAAACATGTTAGTGCTACTCAAGGAAGAGAAGGCTTTCACCGCTAACCAATTCAATTCGCTTGCCTCACTTATTCAGAAGGACTCTTCAAAGAATGATGCAACATACGCTTCTTTGCAGAAAAGGATGGAGCAGTGGGAAACTAAGGCCGAAAACCTGAATTCCTTCGTCACTCAACTTTCCAACAATTTGAGTAGACAACAAGCAAGGAGTGGTGGCTCCATACCTCAAATACTGTCATTAACCCCAAAGAGTTAAATGCAACTAACTTGAGAAGTGGGAGGCAAGTGAGATTTGATAATAAAGAAGCGTCTGTAAGAAGAGATGAATAAATTGAATTTGAAGAGATTCCAAAAGCTACTGAAAAAGAGAAGAGGAGTGAGAGCACAAAAGAAGAATTGTTGCTGAGAAGAGAGGGTGCCTCACCACAACAAAAAGAAGAAGGAAGAGTAGTTATGGAGCAAGGGACAACAAGTAAGAACAAGGAAAGAAACAAGTATGGTTTAACCTCGTCAAAAGGTAAAGAGGTAAATATTCATGAACTCCCTTTTTCAAATTCGTATTTGATGAATAGAAAGCTTGTTGAAAAGGATAGTGAAAAGGAGGTTTATGATTTGTTCAGTAAAATAGATGTGAACATACCATTGCTTGATTTAGTGAGAAAGGTCCTAAATATGCTAAATATCTCAAGGAATTATGCATAAATAAAGGAAATTTAGACCTAATGAAAAAGTCCAAGTGAGCGTAAATGTTTCAGCCTTATTTAAACCACAACTTTCTGTGAAATGTCAAGACCCAGGATCTTTCACCATCCCTTGTACTATAGGAAAAATTACCATAAAGGGAGCATTGTTAGATCTAGGGGCTGCAATTAATGGGATGCCAAGGTCAGTTTATCAAGCTTTAGGGGTTAATAACTTGAAGCCCACATCCGTAGTACTTCAACTAGCGGATATATCGATTAGGTACCCTGATGGGATTGTTGAGGATATTCTTGTGAAAGTTAAAGACTTAGTTTTCCCTGCCAACTTTTATATGCTACACATGTCTAGAGAATCCATTAGTAAGTCCACCTTGATTTTAGGTAGACCCTTCTTGAAAACTGCTAATACTATTATTAGCATGAAAGGAGGAAGCATATCGATGGAAGTAGGGGAAAGTAAGATCAACTTCAATATATATAGGCTATGAAACACCCACAAGAGGATTATTCATTGTTGAACGTTAGTGCTCTTGATGCTGTTGTTGATCATGCATGCACTGAATTTGCAATCGAAAATGAATTCTCATGTTCACATCTTTATTCATGTGCATCATTTGATGATAAAAATTTGAAAATTCCTATTAAACCCCCTGATTACCCATTTTTCTCCTGTGAAACTATTGAAAAATGCACTCATGTTGCATTAGTAGATAGCATGCTTACACTTCCATATCCACAAATTGTAAGATCAACCGACGAGTGCAAGAAATTTTTTCCCTTTATAAACAAAGATGACACCTCCGAGAGATGTATTTCAATAGATTTTGCAGAGCATTCAAGAGGAGTGTCAACTAAACCGGTTGTACCAATGCATATGCTGTACGAAAAATCAAAAGAATAGCATGGGAAAGCCAATGAGACTCATAAACCGCCATGATTCCCAGGTTGTTCCTTTCCCTTCCTTAATCATTTGCTTTGAGCTTTGAATAATTATGTTGTGAATATAAATGATTCAAGTGTGGGGGAGGTGTGACAAACCTTAAATTTACCCTTAGCTTCATTATATATTGATTTGGAATCAATGGGAAGCCTCAAAGTGATTAAAAAGTCTAAAAGAATTTGTTTGAAAACTTTCAACTTTTTAAAAATTACTATTCACTTCTTTTTTTGAAAATTCATAACTAATTCTAGAAAAATCAAAATTGAGTGCTTCCAATTTATATTTAAATTTTATAAGTTCCTCTATGAAGGAAAAATACTCAATGAGTCATTAGGTTGCCCAATTGATAATGTTTAATGCATGAAAACGTACTGTTCATTTGTCAATTTTTCATTTTTCCAAGTTTTTCAGTGATTTTCTTCAAAATTTGGAACATCATAACTTTCTGTACAAAACTCCAAATCCAGTGTTCTTTAGCTTCTTTTAAACGTTGCAATGTCAAATATTTTGTTGTAAAATTTCAGCTCATTTAAAGTTCATTTACCCTATTTCTGGATAGGTCAAAGTTAGGTATTTGACTAACTTTACTTTGATAAAAAGCCAAACTTTTCATTTTCAAACCTCATCCTTTTAAAACCCCGACTCCTAATCCTTTCTTAATCAGGTTTGATCATACATTTAGGAGTTCTTAGCTATCATATATCAACCTTGCATGTAGGGGTTCACATCTCATATTACATAACATAGGAAATTCTCAAAATGTCTACATAATTTCAACATAATTCCATATACATAATCATGTCATATTCCTTGCTTTAAACTTCATAAATTTTCTACTTACCCTTTGATGCACTTGTACCTAAAATGGTTAATGGGGGAGGGTGAGATTCAAGGAATCATAGTAGCAAACATTACAAACAATGCATGTAGGATGAATGCTAGTGCATGATATGCTTGCCTTACATATATAGGCTCATGTTCACATAATGAATGCTGCGTGCTCAATGTTTCGTGAAATATACTTATGGCCATAGTAAAAACAAAAATAGAGCTTCATTCATTCATATGTTTCACATAATCTAGCAAAGCAATACAACAATCAATACACAACATAAACATCACATATATACAAGTAAGTAAGTTCACTACTTTTTAGACTTTGCCTCCTCGTTTAGTACCTTGATCTTCTAACCATAGCTCTTTCTTTGTCACTTTATGGTCCTAGATAAGTAATGATATTATTAGAGTCATGAAAAGTGAATGCCCAATGGGCCATATTAGCCCTGAAGGCTTACTTTTACCCTTGGAGTTCCTACAAATTACATTTGGTTCTTAATTTCGCATGGTAACCAAAAGCTGTCAGCATTTTGACCAAACTTTGAAAAATCATAATTAACTCTATAGAAATCCAATTGGGGTGGTTCAAGTCTCTAATCAAATCCCTTTCAATACTATTTCAATTAAAAAATAATAACCAATCATTAAGTTAAGCCCATGAGTCCAGAACTGGAACAAAAACGCACACTGTCCGTTTGGCAAAACTGGAAGTTCCAATTTTCTACCTCAATCTTAGAAAATCATAACTTTCATTATACAAGTCCAAAAAGTGTGTTCTAGAACTCAGATTAAAGCTTTAGATGTGTCCTAAATGATCCCAAAATTTCATGGGCAGAATAGATTATTTGATCTAGTTAAAGCTTGAACGAATGTCACTGTTCCAGATAAAACATTCCAGTTTTCCAGCAACAGAGTCTAAACTTGGAAAAATCGTAACTTTCAGTGTACACTTCCAAATAAGGTGTCTATTACTCGTTTTAAAGCTTGAGATGTGTTCTAAATGATCCTAAAATTTCATGGGCAGAATATATCATTTGTTCTGGTTAAGGTCAACCCGAAAAGTACTGTTCCAGAATGAGAATTCCAGTTTTAGTTCAAATATTCCCAGACTTCCAGATTCATTTACAAGCATCTAAAAATTGTGGGTCCACTTTTACCTACACAATTTTGCATTCTAAATCCAATGGAAACATCAAAACATTCAAAATCACACCTTTCCCTTCATTACTGTAGCTGCACGGAATCTGCCCAAATGAGAGAAATGGAATTTTGCAAGATTTCATTGCACAAATATGCATAATTCCACTCCTACACCATTCTCCAATAATCAAATAACATAAACACATGAATATTCATGCATATCAATTTTGTTCTGCAGCCGAAAGGAGGGTTTCATGCCAAATTTTCATAACAAGCCCAAATCAACTCAAACTATGTATCAACATGTGGCAAATCATGTTTGGAGTTGATCTAGAGCCTATATTACTTGTAATTCTTGGTTTTCTTGATTTCTCTCACAAACCCTAATCATCTAAACAGCTCACATGATCACTTATTAAGAAATATAAACCGATCAAGAGGAAGAATGGAGGTGACAGATGAAATCCCAAGGAAGAATCAAGCTGAAAACATGATTTACCTTTGATTTTTGGCATGATCTTCAACTTCTCTTGTGCTTCCTCTTCACCATTGTCTTCTCTCACTCTTCCCTCTGGTTTGCACGACTGAATGGAGCAAATGGAGGGTTTAATGACTTATAAAATCTGTCCCAAAAGCCATTTGACAAAAA